>OY755039.1:113053528-113271028 GCA_963576565.1 Aspidapion aeneum
GTTATAGATTTTTATGCCTCTGTAAATAATTGAATTCTGAGTCAAAGATACGTTGGTATGGGCAGAAGTACATTGTTTCGATTTCTCGTTAGGTGTGAGTGGTTATGAGTATTGTTTTTATGTTTTTTATGTACGAGGCATACCGATTCTAGAATAAATAGGCTTAATAATGTTAAAATGTTTTCCTTTTTAAACAAAGGCTTCCAGTGATCTCTGAGCCTTGCTCCACAGATGTAGCGAATGCAGCGTTTTTGCAGAGTAAAAACGGATTTAAACAGCTGTGTGCAGTTTCCCCAGAAAGCTATGCCATACTGCAAGTGTGATTCAACTAGGGCATAATAGTCGTGTCATCCGCAAAAATTGTCAGTAATCCCCTTATGTCAAGCAGACAGAGGTCATTAATATATAGCAGAAATAGGATAGGACCAAGTACTGAGCCCTGGACCACACCTGTATCCACTGCACCCATGTTGGAATAAATATCTCCATTTCTAACTTTCTGTTGGCGTTTGGATAGAAAGGATTCAAAAAATTTTTCCGATACTCCCCTGAACCCATAAATTCTCATCTTTTGTAAAAGCAAGGTATGATTAACGCAGTCGAATGCTTTTGAGAAGTCGCAGAAAACTGCTGCTGCGACTTCCCTATTATTAAGTTTTAAATAAAGGTTTTCCAAGAAGGAAAATATGGCATCATTCGTGTTCTTTTTGCTTTGAAAGCCGAATTGGTTTATGTTAAGAATATTATTCCATTCTGGTTTTTACCAGCTTTTCTATTATTTTTGAAAGGCTGTTGAAAAGAGAGATCGGTCTATAATTTGCGGGTTCGCTTGTTGATCCAGATTTATATAATGGTAGGACTAATGCTGTTTTTAAGATGTCAGGGAACTCGCCCTTCTCAAAACACATGCTCAGCTAGTGCATCTAGAGCGGAGTCATTTAAATTTTCAAAAACTTTAATGGACATTTCATCTGTGCCTGATGCAGTTTTATTTTTTATGTCGTGTACAATTTTTTTCAGCTCATTGACATTAGTATTAGTTAATGCAAACATTTCTTGTACAGGGGATTGTCGCATTTTTTCCAGTGGATCTAATTTAGATTTAAGATTTACAGTTAGTTTTTTTGCCACTGTGCAGTAGTATTTATTTAAGAGATTTGCATCAACCTTTGCTGGCATTTTTACCGTAGTATTTTTACCTCTATTGTCATTGACAATAGACCAGGTTTCCTTACTCTTATTTTTTGCTTTAGATATTTTATTAGCATAAAAAGTCCTTTTGGCAAGTTTCATTATTTTTTTGTAGGTTCTGCGATACCTCTTAACGTACTCTATAAAAAATATTGAATTTGTAAATTTTAAAATTATATTTAGAGACCTTAAATTTTTTGAGGACGTTTTGATACCTGGAGTTATCCAACCTTTCTTTTTTTTTCTTTCTCTCATTCTTCTTAAAGGGAAACTCGATTTAAATGTTGCACATAGGTCCGCAAACGCTTCGTTGCCGATCTACAAAGTGTTTTTGAAAATTCGTTTTTTGTTTATAGCTTTTCCAAAAGTAAATGGAGTATTTTTGAAAATTCGTTTTTTGTTTATAGCTTTTCCAAAAGTGAATGGAAGTGTCTTAAAAGTCACCGTAAGTGTCCTCTTTAGGGGAACTAAGTGAAACTGAACTGGATGTAAAGGAAACACAAAGGACCAAAAATTACAAAAGTGGCCGGAAGTAATTAAAAATGTACCGGAAGTAACTTAAAGTAAACCGTAAGTGACCTAAAATAACTGAAAACTGACCGGAACTGACTAAAAGTGAACTTGATGCGACTGAAAGTCAACCGTAAGTGTCCGGAAATGGCTAAAAGTGGCCGGAAGTGACTGAAATGAAACCTAACCTAGTCTAACCTGAAACTGCTTAAAGTGAGCTGGACATGATTTAAAACTGACTATACGTAACCGGATATTTGCGTGAAAGTGAACCGAAAGTGAGTGACACTGAATTGGAAGTGACGGGAAGACAATCGGAAGTGGTCAGAATTTACAAAAACGAACGGAAGTAAATAAAACTTTACCGGAAGTGATCTAAAATGACCGGAAACTAACCGGAAATTACTGAAAGTGTACCAGAAGTACACCGGAAGTAAGTTGAAGTGAACCGGAAGTTACTAAAAGTGAGCTGAAGTGAACCGGAAGGGTCCGGAAATGGCTAAAAGTGACTGAAACTAAACCGGAAGTTGTTTCAAGTGAGCTGGACATGGTCTAAAACTGACTAGAAGTGACTGAAAGGTAGACCGTACGTAACCATAAACGTAATGTTCATGATCTCTTCTTCTCAGTGTGAAATATTTAAAACTAAGAAAATAAGTCGACTCATATCATTTACTGACCTTTTAAACCCATCGGAAAATCATCATAAGAATGAAAAATTGTTGAATATTATCATTAACAGACCATAGTTATCTAGATACACCGACTAAGAAAATAAGTTCCAAAAAATATTCACGGCCTCCCTTACTAAAATATGAACCCGAATTTTGTTTTAAAAATGTTATTGGTATATTAAGCAAAAATTTGAATACATCATATTTTTATACATAATGTCCTTTATTATTTAAGCTTTTTGCGACTGCATTAAAAGTTTTTTAATTTCTTTCATCAAATAATGAAACTGGTCATGTCAATAAAGTACAAAACCGCGCTAATAATAAGTAATGAAAAAAAAATAATAAAACTTGTAATATTTCAAGTTTTTTTCAACAAATTTTGTAGTTATAAGCATATTGCAACTAAGCACTGTGACTACACAAAGTAAGATATTGTGTTTAAGGATAAAGCTTATACCAGACTAAGCGGAAATGGACTGCAGCGAAACTGCGCGAAACTAAGATTTTAATCTATAATACCGTGCCGTGTAGTGCAGCCTAGTGCGGGAAACTTTATTCAAATTCCATTAAATAATATTTGGCCGCGTCGGGTCGCGCAGTTTCGCTGCAGTGCAGTTTCCCTTAGTGCGGTCCAGTGGCGGCTCGTGACAGTAAAGTTTGTGAGTTCTGCCGATAGGGCTATTTTTTTACAGTCTCCAGATCACGTGTCTATTATAAAAAGTAAAAACAAAAGGCACGGAAAACAAAAAAGATAATTATTTTTATTGCATCCGCATATCCAGTCGTTATCTGGCATAAATTTTTCTTGTAAAAATCCTTTTATACGATTTTCCCCGGCTTGAACCACACTTTTCTTCAAATATCGGGCAATGGCCGTCCTTCTTCTTTCAGTTTTAGTTTTCTTTATTAGTAAAGAGAGAGAATTTTTTTACATTAATTAAATTATCCACCACATTTATTGTGACACAATTTTATAAAAACAAACAACAAACATGACCATAACCTCCCGCTCATGCGTTTGGCGTCTTCTATCTAAATAAATAAATGTGCCCGCAAACACGCAACGCTGAGCCCGCCCGCCCGAAATTGTACTGGAACTGCAAGTTTTGCAGCTCTATTTTTGCCTAGATTTCGCTATCTAAACCCATGAGCAAGTGCGGTGTGAAGGAAGGGGTTCCTAGCCGAGCACAGATCTCGTTAGCCGCCCAGTTACGTTGTGTTGCAATTTAGCAGCGCAACAATGCCAATAACTTCATTTGACCGACTGTGAAATGCTGCCTTCGGCGACGGCGTGCGGCGTCATACTCAACACACGTACGCGATTTGAAGGCCTACTATACCAACACCGGACCGAAAATATACTGCCATTCCAATAATTTTAGAAATAAAATAATTATATTAGAAAAATAGCAGCGGCTGAATAATAGTCAATACTATGTGAACATTTTGGGGGTTCTGCAGCCCTTATGCACCAGCCGCCTGGTGCGGTCTAAGCTTAAGGTAAGCTAAGGACATCCTTGAATAGGCCATGTAAATTAATTATTTTTAGGAGTGTGTATGCATCTTTACACAAAGCATAGATTTCGCCATCACTTTTTGCCGCAGCCCATCCCTGAGATCCAAAGAATACCGTTAGAGCAACTCATTTTAAACATTAAAGTATTGCCTAACTTTGATGATAGGGAGGTAACGGATGTTATAGGTAAGGTGACACTCACTTGTTTTTTTTTCATACGCACATGGGGCTTTCCATGTCAACCCAGCCACCTTTTGCACTTAAAGATTTTGATTTTAATAAAAACTTATTATTTCATTCCTCTATAGATACCGATTGCATCAAGATAAAAATTTTTAAAAAATGTTGCGATTTTTTAAATTTACAGGGTGTTTTATCTTTTTAATTGGTCAAAACATATCTATCGTTTATGATTTTTTCTGAAAAAATATGAACTTTGCAAAAAAAAAACCACTGTGGAAATAAGAACAAGAGGCTTTAAGAAAAAAATATTGAAAATGACAAATAATCGCATCAGTGACCTTAGTACAAGACAATAAATTTAAAAAATCGTCATTTTGAAAATGTGACACTCTTCGATTTTTTTTTTTTTTTAAAAAAGATGCTCCAATATTTTTTCCATTGCCTCTAAAAATTTTAGAGTGGGCCGAGAAGTATAAATGCCAAAAAGAAAAATTCTTGTGTAAGTGCGCGGAGGCCTTGTCCTTGCTTATATGTATATACATGGGGTGTGAATCAATATACATTTTATTAAAAAAAGTTGTTTTACTTTAAGAAAAAAATCTTTTTTTTTATTCAGACACCCTCCCTCCCTTGCATATGACATCAGCGACGTCACATTGAAGGGCCAAGACGGGCCTTGGCCTTCTACTGTTTAAAACCTTATCGGCACATTTTTCTAATTAGACAACCTATTCTCGCACTGTTATGACACTCGACGCCACACGATTTTTTTGGGAAGTCTCGACCCTCACTGCCGAGTGTCCAGTAAAAAGGAAAGCTTTTTTTTTAACTGTGCGTTTTGGGAGTGGGGCTTAACTTTAATGTTTATAAAAATTACATTTAGTATAACTATATAAGTCATAAAGTGAAATAGCCAGTAAAAAGTTTTATTTAAAGAAACGTATTACTCAGTATTTTATTTGTTTAGGTATTATTACTTTTGTATTATTATATATTTATTATTAAAAAAAATCTTTAAAAATGTTTCAAAAACCAACTTATGGGGCTTTCCATGTCATTTCGGCCACCTTTTGCATCTTAAAAAGTGACATGGAAAGCCCCATAAGTTGCTTTTTATAAGATTTTTAAAGATTTTTTTAAATAAAAGTAAAAAAAAAATATAACAATAGAAAAGTTAAACTTTTTACTGTCTATTTCACTTTATGACTAAGTATACCCTAAAAATTAGAAGTTCAGATGAAATTAAACTAAATAGTTTTACTCAAAAAAGGCTATAGAAAAACGATTTGAGCAAAAATTTAATTTTTATAAACATCAAAGTTATAACCGCCCTACCAAAGCGCAGAGTTAAACAAAACCGCTTTCCTTTATACTGGATACTCGAAATCGAATTTGGGACACCCTATATAGTGGCGTCTAGTGTCATAACAGTGCAGGACTAAGTATTCTAATTAGAAAAATATGCCATAATGTTGGTAGCCGATAAGGTTTACAACAGTGGAAGGCCAAGGCGCGTCTTGGCCCTTCAATCTGACGCCGCTAATGTCATATGCAAGAGGGGGGGTGTCAGAATAAAAAATACTCTGCCAATATATGGGCCCCTAAGCTCACACTAGGTACTATAGTTATAGTGTTGGTGTGAGCTAATATAACTAAAAACTGAAATATATTTTTTCAACTCCAGACTAAATTACCTTTTGTTTGATACCACACAAGCCATGTTTTGACTTAAACTCAAATTTTTGAAATCTACCCCCACCCTTAAAAAAAACAAAAAACTAAAATGTATTTTGTTCAATTCCGGACTCAATTACCTTTCGTTTGATATCGCACACGCCATATTTTCACTTAAACTCTAATTTTTTAAATCTACCCCCACTCTTTTATTTGGTTTGTGTTCGGTGGATTTTGTTCATTTTTAAATGGGACCATCTCGACCCAAGACCCAGCCTAGGTACCAAATTTCATTAAAATCGGCCAAGCGGTTTTTGAGTTATGCGCGTAGGTCGTTACAGACATACAGACAGACAGACAGATAGACAGACAGACAGACAGACAGACAGACAGACAGACAGACAGACAGACAGACAGACAGACAGACAGCGCAACAAAAAAGTTTCAAAATCATCTGAAACGCAAAGATATATAAAAAATTTTGAAATCGGAGCAACTTTTTTTTTCTCGAAAAAATTAGGATCACCATAGCTCACACTACTATAGTATAGTATTTGTGTGAGCTAAAAATAGATTTTTTCCTTAAAGCAAAACAACTTTTTTTAATAAAATGTATATTGATTCACACCCCGCGCACTTTTACAAGAATTTTTCTTTTTGGCATTTATATTTCTCGGCCCACTCTAAAAGTTTTAAAGGCAATAGACAAAATATTGGAGCATCTTTTTTCAAAAAAATATAAAGAATCGAAAGAGTCACATTTTCAAAATGGCGATTTTTTAAATTTAGTGTCTTGTACTAAGGTCACTGATGCGATTATTTGTCATTTTTAATATTTTTTCTTAAAGCCTCTTGTTTTTGTTTCTAAACAGTAGTAATTTTTTTTTGCAAAGTTCGTATTTTGCCAGGAAAAATCATAAACCATAGATATGTTTTGGCCAATTAAGAAGATAAAACACCCTGTAGACTTAAGGAATTGCAACATTTTTTCAAAGTTTTTATCTTGGTGTAATCGGTATCTATAGAGGAACCTAAAAATAAATTTTTATTAAAATCAAAATCTTTAAGTGCAAAAGGTGGCTGGGTTGACATGGAAAGCCCCATGTACAAAAGAGTGTGCAGGGTGTAGTGTAGGCAAGTTAGATGAAAAAACGAGGAATAGAACAAAAAAATTATAAAGTTTTAAAATTTTGGTTATGTACTCCTAGTAGGAAGCCGAATAGAGATCCGAAGATTTCCCCTTCCTCCTGGGGGAGCTTCCTCCCCCCCCCCGCAAAGGTGACCATGACGGTTTTTTGAATTTGGCACGTAAACGGTAAACAGACTTGGAGATTCTCCATTAAATTTACTACAAAAATTGTCATATAATTTTTTTTGCGTATCTCCTAACACTAATAAATGAAAAATAAGCAAAGATTTTGAGCGCGAACAAAAAATGAGCCTTACGCTGTCTTTTGCGTCGATCGTTTTGAAAACAGCGTGAGCAAAAACATTTATAGAAACAAAATCGAAGAGCAGTTTGTTTTCTAGAATTGGACAAAATATTTTTGAGAAAGTATTAAGCCTTGCTAACAGCTATCATATTCACCACAACCTGTACAGCATGTACAATCTCACCATTTTCAAGCGTCTTGTCGCAAATAAAACAGTTTGTTGCCGCTATATTAACCACACAATAATTTGTTGCCGCTATAATAACCACACAATAATTTGTTGCTTAAACCGCGCACACAACGCTCGACTGCCGCGCTCCGCCAGTGTTGCCAGATGCCCAGTAGAAAATTATCGGATCAACCGCTTAAAATTATCGTACATTATCGTAAAAGTTAGTTTTTTGGCGGAAATTATCGTATTAAAATTGAGGTTTAAATTTTTAATTTGAATTAGATATAACAAACCCAATACTAAAAGTTTTAAAAATCGTAAAACTTTTATCTGTATTTAAAATATAATATTTAAAAAAAATCAAAATAGTATTTTATGTACACTAAGGGATAAACAACAACTTGTGGAGAGTGATTACCTCGCACCTCAAAAGAAAAATATATTTTTATTACAAGGTTTATCTGTAGTGATAACAATGTACAGTTTTTTAATTGCCTCTTATTTTTCCCACATTTGAAGAATTTAAAGAAATGTGTTTCTATAAAATATTTTCTTTAGTATTATGAGTTTTCCGGACTAGACTAGGCAATTTTAAGAGGACACTTAAGTGGACGATGCAATTGTACATAAAAGCCTGTGAATAACAAAAAAATTGGATTGGCATTTATCTATAATAGCGTATCAAAAAAGTTACTAATTGGAATTTGTTATGTGAAACTTTGATGCAATAGATACTTCCTCTAAAGCCAAGTATTCATTTATTATGTACTTGCCTTGAAGGCGCGGCCAACAGCTTTTGATTGCGCGACGCATGGACCCGCGGCAACGCATGGACCCGCGGCATGCGACGCCATCGAACTTCAATGCTTCTCTTCATGGAAAAACTCTTGCTATTTAAAAAATCAGAAGTAAAAACTTAAAAATTATCGTACAAAAGGCTATTATTGTACTTCAAACTTCGTACATTGGTTCGGTTCGGTTATCGCACAAAATCGATAATTATCGTACATCTGACCACGCTGCGCTCCGCGATCGGCACCGCCCCACTTATTCGTCTTCTCCGATCTTAGCCGATTTGCTAAAGTTACTTTCTGAATGGAAATATTACCTTCTTAGGTTTGTTTACCTGGGATTAAACAAAGAAAATGCACAAGTATAAAAATTATCATATGATATGGATCTTGTAGAAAACTGCTCTACAATTTTGCTATCATACATTTTTTTGCATAATCGACGGAGGAAACGGCGCAAGGCTCATTTGTTAGCGCTAAAAACTATAATTATTTTCCAAGGTCATTTATGAGCGTTGGGTGGAAGATACGCAAAAAACATATGACAATTTAATGGAGAATCTAAAAAGTCCTATAACTTTTTCTCGTCAGAGTTACAGTTTACGTGCAAAACGCAAAAAACCTCACCTTTGGGGGGTGGTTTTTTGAGCAAAAGAGATTGAAGCTCCCCCGGGGGGTACTCTTCGGATCTGAATTCGGGGCCCACGTTCAAAATTTCAAAACTTTTTAAAATTTTGTCTATACTAGTGATACAAATTAGAAACTTTTGTGGGGTTTAAAGTACTTCCAGGGGCTTTTGCCATGGTTACATTTCAAGAAAAGCTAAACAGTAAAAGTCATACCTTGATACATCAAGCCATTTTCGAGCTGCGAGGTTTGTGAAAGTTTGCATTTTGGAAAGGAGTCTTTAAATTGTAAATAACTTTCAAATGGTGATTTCTACTCATCAAATAACAATTCAAAAGAGAGATTTGCAACAGTTGCATGCATTTAATAGAGAGGCATAGTAAACTTGCATAGTGACAAAAATATTTTAGATTTGAATAAAAAAATTTATTTGGATTTAATGAATATTTATGATTTCTATTTTAGGTTCTTTAATCGAACCTCCTTCTTTTGAAAATATAAGTACAGCTATTAAACGACTTCAGAGTGTGGGTGCTTTTGACAAGGTAGAAAATTTAACTCCTTTAGGACACCATTTGGCAGCGTTGCCTGTAGATGTACGGATAGGTAAGATTTTATTTAAAAGAAAATTCAAATCTAAAAAGTGACGCTTTCATATCTGAAACAAATGATATCCCCAAAATAAGGCATAAACATTCCTTAGGTCCAAGGCCGTACCTAGGTGGGAATCAAGAGGGATTAATTCCCTCCCGAAATTATTAGGACTCAAAAATCATAAAATACTTAATAGTAATAAATAGTAAAGAGATATTTTTTATCGCAGAATTGACTCTGACTTTTTAGATTTTTGCTTATAACAGCTAAAAACATGCTCAAACTAAAGTTTCGTTATGTATTCTTTAAAAAAAACAACTAAAATTTTAAGCGTATTTTATAGATAAATGCATGCAAAGTGAGTTGCAAAATATTTTTGTTACAATTTCTAAAAAAATATATTCTTATAATTGTCTTTTAAATAATTTTGTTTGTATTGACTGCGAAATTAATCAATAATTAAGAATTGAGCAACTGCTGAAAAATAGTTTCATTCTTTCTGTCGTGTTTTTAAACTTGATTTTTGCCCATTTTTGCTTGCTTGACTTGGGATCGTTTTCACTCAAAATAACTTTGGGTCAAAAAATACTTTGTATATAACTTTTAAACAACAAAATATATTGAAATTCGGCGTTGTTTTGTAATAACTAAAAATACTGTCAGAACTTTGGTTTTTGAGATATTGAAAAGAAACGCAAAATATAATTTTAAAGCAATATTTTGCACCTAACATAGACTATTTCTTAAATTTCAATATGTTCTAGTTGGGTAGGTATTAGATACGTTATACTCCGGTTATGTATTTAAGTCCAGGATTAACATTTATATAGATCAAAGGGGACAGGGTGCAAAATTGATTAAATTTTTACAGACTTTTTTGGTCGATAGCGTTTTTGATGTTAGGTTCGATGTCAGCAAAAATTAAAAAACTTGCCAGAAATTAACATTTCGTGCAATTCCCAACACAAAGCACAAATTTTTAAAATTTTTATTTTAAACTCTTCCCTTCGAAATTTTTTCCTGGTTACGGCCCTGCGAAGGTCGTTTATTCTTGATGGACCGTCAGGTGAGGTAAGCAAAATTTCCACATTTCCACGGGGAAATCAATACGCGTGCTTTATTGTGACGTTGCTAACCTTACTTATGTTATGTCTTGGCAAGAGAGGTTTTGATAGTTTAAAAATTTTAATATAAAAATAGGTAACTTATTTATGTTAAGGACCTCCACACTTCATAGTTCAGACCCTACTCGTTTAGATAGTGCGTTTAATGAGAGAAGCAACACACTTGGTATAGATAGACATGAGACTCCCCCGAACATTTTACGATGGAGAGGGAAGTCCTAATTGTATCCTGTTATAACTTATTTTTAAAGCTGAAAAAATTTCCTTTTCAAAGATATACATCACTCCCCCGGAGGTGCCAGGCAAAATTAAGTCCTCTTAGAGACAGAAAACTTGCATCATAAGGGGCACGTGCATTAGTTTGGTATATTGTCGCACCCCGGCTTTCGCGACTATAGGGTGCGAGCCATATCGGTAGGGTTATTGAAGAAGACGAAGATCGTCAGTCTCTAAACAACCTTACCAATATATATTTTATTTAAATGTAACATTAAATAGCTTTGGAATGAAAACAATGTAATGGTTTAAGACATGTATTGGTAATATTAAAATTCCCTTTCTTTTATAAAATTATATCCAATATAAATACAAATATACTTACAGTATTACTCGTAATAAAACCAGACACAGGTCAGGACAGATCTTTGGGCTCTGTACTCTTTTACTTTCACTTACTTACTGATACCCGCTAATGAGCCAGCACCTCCCAATACAACTTTCTTCCTGCGTCAGCACTTATTGGCGATGGGTCGTTGCCAGGGCCATAATTGCTGACACATCAAAGCGAAGTTCGTTCACTGAACTTTTATTATTTTATAGGTACTGCCTCATCAGCATTAAGGAGAAAGTTGTTTTTTTAAATAATTTTAAAATAATATATTTTATGAAAATCTGATTTTAATATTTTACCTATTTGACAATATGGTTTACGGACAAATCGGGGTTTGCGAAAAGGGCGCGCCGTGTGCCTAGTCGATAGACCAAAAATGGTCTCCCCACCACTACTAGTACTACTACTCCCTCAAAGTAGCGGAGTATCTTGCATAATACATTTAAGCACCACTATAACAGATGCTGCGTTTAATGAAAGAAGCAACACACTTGGTAGGGATACCGTTAAATATTTTAAGAGGGGGAACCACCAGCCAGCATTCGTGGGGAGGCGGTTCCCTTAAATTTGTTTTTAGTAAGATTCCTGGAGATATATACAGTTTTTGGTACGTGTATGCTAGATGCACTGTTGCTTTGAGGGGGGTGATATATATCGTTAAAAATTATTTTTTTTCAGCTTTAAAAATAGGTTAGAAAAGAAGACATTTTGGACTATAAAGGTTAGAAAGATACAAAAAAAATGGTTTTTTTGCCACAACTTCATTTATTTATATGTCTATAAATGGTGCGCCACTGATGCAAAGAGGTCACATCATTGAAAAATTGAGTTTTAAGTTAATAGTAACCAGAAATAATTTTTTAATCACCTTAATTTATTATTTACTGAGTTACAAAAATGTATGTTTAATTTTAATTGATTTTAAGAAACGCACATTTATTTTTATTTAAGAGCGGATGTTTGAGAAATATATATATGTAACTATGTAGTATGTTTTTTAAAAGTAAAAATACTTTTTGAAGAAAGACAATGTGTTAAGAATAATATTTTTTGGTATGTCTATGGCACGTGCACCACATTTTAGATTTTAAGGGTCCATCTCACCGACTTTTTTTTCGGTTCCATAACTTAAGCGTTTCTTAATATAATCATAATATGACGTAATAAGGAACACTTTAGGCTAAGTAACGAAAAAAAAAGTCGGTGCGATGGGCTATAAGAGACCTTTTTTTCGTGATTTCAAAAACATATGTGTTGATATTATTTCGTTTATTAGTTTTGGAGCTATAAAAATTTAAAAGTTTTAAAAACCTAAATTAATACCCTTAAAAACATCAAGGCAGCCATAAAAAAGGCAATGGCATTAAAACAAAAAGTGTGGCTGGTGTTTTTATAAGATCTATAGTTTATTAATATTTACCATCCGCGGTGATTCTGCGCAGTAATGTGTGGCGCCGCAAGCCAGTAAAAACAAAAAATAATACAATTTTACAAAAAAATAGATATCTAATACTTTATTTGTAATTTTCCACATTGCCTGATGTTTTAAAGAGTACCAATTTAAGTTTTTAAAACATTTAAATGCATATATCTCCAAAACTAATTAACGAAATATATACATACATATTTTTGAAATCAGAAAGATAGGATCTATAAAATATTCTTAAACATCGTAAAAAATTATGAAGCTTTTGTGATGATATTTTGATATCTATTTAAATAAACGTTTTAGATATGGTGTAAAAATATACGGAAAAACCCTGTACATCGATAGAAATAAAATTTTGTCTATTCGGAAAGTGTTCTCCTGAGGATTTTTTGACAAGTTGACAGTTTTCGAGTTATTAGCAAAAAACTATCAAAAAGCATTTTTATAGGAGGGAAGTGGTTCCGCTTTGTAAAATGTTCGAAAGGCGTGTCATGTCTATCCATACCAAGTGTGTTGTTTCTCTCATTAAATGCAGTAATCGCTCAAATCTCACATGTAGGGCCTAAACTATCAATAAAAGCTCTCCAAAACAAAACTGACAGACAAAAGTAAGGTTATAAACAACAATTTCCGTGGATTCATTTTCCAGTGAAAAAAGGTGGTGAATTAAATTAAGTTCAGCCGTGAAAGTGACGTCTCATCTCACGGCCTTCAAGAATAAGCATCTTGAGATTTGGTAACCGCTAACCTCACTTCAAAAACAGGCAAGATACGCTAACGCCCTACCCATGGAGCCACCGAAACTATGATTTTATTATTTTTTAAACTTTGTATCAGTGTTGGTTTTATATTGTGACATCGACCGAGATACGAAGCTTTAAAATTTTGGTAATTATGATTTCGGTAGCCCAATTGGTAGGGCGTTGGCATACAAAGCCAAAGGTTCCGGGTTCAAGTCCAGGCCGAAGCACAGGAAACGTTTTTCATAACTTTTCGTTCTTTAATTTCACTCTGGTTTGGATTTTAGGAAAGCTAATATTATATGGTGCCATGTTTGGCTGCCTAGACGCTGCCTTGACCATGGCTGCGTGTTTGAGTTACAAAAACCCCTTTGTGTCCCCGTTTGGGAAAAGAGAGGAAGCCAACCAGAAAAAAATGAAGTTTGCTGCCGGACTGAGTGACCAGATTACTGTGTTGATGGCATATAGGGTAAAAATTTTGCAGCCAAATTTTACTTAATTTTTTTATATTTATTTCGCCATTTTTGAATTTCCTAAAAATGTAAAAAATAGAGGGTGATCAATTTAAGAACGTTATTCTACTTCAAGTGGCATTTCAACGCCTGGGGCGTTATTCTTTAAAAATTGGGAATAAAACGGGCGAGAAGCGAGCGTGATTCTTCAATAATATTGTTTTAAATGAGTTACTGATCGAAGACACGAAACAGGATAGCGAGGCGGAGGCTGCATTGAATATTGGAACAGTGATACCCCAACGCAATTCAAGGTGTCAATATGGTTACACCATTTATAGTTCAACCTAGTAAAACCTCAGCACTATCAATAACTACAAAGCTTCAGACAGCACACTTCGTCCCAGGGCATACATTTTATGTGCATTTTCCGTTGGTACGTTTCGGCAAAATAAAGTACGTACTATGTACGTAGAAATGTGTACCTACATTTTACGTCGGCATTTCTCGGCACTAATAAGGAACGTACTATTTACGTACAAATGTGTAGGTACGTACATTTTATGTCGGAAATTCTCGAGACCAATATAATACGTACTGTGTACGTAGAAATGTGTACGTAGATAGTCGTACAATTGTGTACGTACACTAGGTACGTATATAGTACGTACACTAGCTATGTACATAGTACGTTCAACAAAGGATTTCGCTAATAGATGGCGTACATTAGTTAAAATTTAACGCCATTGTTAGAGATATATTGCTTAAATAATAAATCAACTAAGACAAACTTCAACTTCAAACCTCAAGCTTCGAGATAAAACTAGACGATCCATTCTAAAATAGGAATATTCAGGATACCGGAATAGTTTTAAATGTTACGTAGTCCCAATCCTACACTTTATATTAATTTGATGTGTACCTGTACATGTACCTCTGGTGTACGTACATTTTAGGTAGTGACTCATTTATTTTCAGTCCTCGTTTTGTCGCTTCTAAATTAAGAACTGATATCAAGAACCGTTACAGTTTTGGCCAAAGATCGTTCGTTTCTAGTATGATCACCAATATCATCCGCGTAGCCACCTATCTGCATTGATTTGGTGCCATCAATATATCCCCTTGTATCAATCACTCCTGAAGTTACACAGAATGGCTAAGAACGCCAAGAAAAATACTCTGCCAATATATGGGCCCCTAAGCTCACACTAGATATAGTTATAGTGTACGTGTGAGCTAATATAACTAAAAACTGAAATATATTTTATTCAACTCCAGACTAAATTACCTTTTGTTTGATACCACACAAGCCATGTTTTGACTTAAACTCAAATTTTTGAAATCTACCCCCACCCTTAAAATAAACAAAAACTAAAATGTATTTTCTTAAACTCCGGACTCAATTACCTTTCCTTTGATATCACCCCCACCCTTTTTTTTAAATAAATTAAAAGTAATTTGTTTATCTGCAGACTCAATTATCTTTCGTTTGATATCACACACGCCATATTTTCACATAAACTCTAATTTTTGAAATCTACCCCCACCCTTTGATTTGGTTTGTGTTCGGTGGATTTTGTTAATTCTTAAATGGGACAATCTCGGCCCAAGACCGAGCCTAGGTACCAAATTTTATTAAAATCGGCCAAGCGGTTTTTGAGTTATGCGCGTTGGTCGTTACAGACAGACATACAGACAGACAGACAGACATACAGACAGACATACAGACAGACAGACGGCGCAACAAAAAAGTTTCAAAATCATCTGAAACGCAAAGATATATAAAAATTTTTGAAATCGGAGCAACTTTTTTTTTCTCGAAAAAATTAGGATCACCATAGCTCACACTACTATAGTATAGTATATGTGTGAGCTAATAATGAACTGGAGATCAGGAAGGAGAGTAAGGGATGGCCACGAAAATGATAGGTAGACGAAAATGACATCAAGAATATGGGAATTAAAAGGTGGCACGGAATCGTACCAGAGAGGGCAGAATGGAGGGCTTTGGTTAATCAGGGTAAAACCTACCAGTTGTAATACCACTTGAGGAAGAAGGTGTCCCAAAAATCAATCTATTAAAATACAAAATTTTGTAAAATTTTAAAATTAAAAAGAGTATAATTAAAATTCACAAGCGTACATAGATTCTATGTGTAAAGGTGCTTTGGCGTGACCAGACCAGTTTGTTTGCAGTTTTTGGCATTTTTATTTGTTGTCTAATAATTATAGATATTATTTAAGGTGAATTCTTAAAAACATGGAGCCTTGTTCGTGGAATTTATAAAAAAAGCGCATAAAGAGAGTTCCACGCAACTAGGAACATAGGAATCTGGTCGCCTAATTTACAAATTGATTGATAAGCACACGGAGTTTAATCTTATGGCCAGCAAGATTGCTCTATCTTGCTCCCAATGATTTATTTTTGTGGATTTACATTAAAAATCAAGTTTACGGGCATCATAGGCCCTACCCTAACATGCTTCTTGGTTGGCTTTTACACTAATCTTGGATATTATCTAGCAGAAAAAAGAGGACTTTTCAAGTATTTTCGTATTACTTATTTTTGGTTGGGAGGGACTCCTTTTAGAATGTGTTGTTTTTTTAAGAACATGCTTTTATCTGTTCCTTCCTATAATTTTAACATTTTATGTTGTCGGAAATAATGTTGAATAACGCATTTTATTAGTTACAGCAAAACGCACCTAACCTGCGCGCGACCGAAGGCAAACTAATTTCTTTTAGGCGAGAAAATTCCGTGGCTGCACGGAATAGAAAGAGACATACAAAGAGTTTTGCTTTCGTTCGCTGTCTCGAAGAATAATTTTGTGAGTAACTCGCAATTGTGTTTTTTTTTAAGTATCAATTAAAAGTTGATCATCCATTTTAAATTACCACGATCCGTCACTGTCATGACTCCTTATTTATTTTTAGGCGTTTCTACAGAAAAATAAAAGATCTTCAATGGGAGCGAGAAATTTCGCCAACGAGAACTTTTTGTCTTACAAGTCTCTGGTGACCATTGCCGATATAAAATATCAGTTTTTAGAACTTCTTGTCGATATAGGTTTTGTCCCTGTTAATTTGAAAACGTATCGAAAAATCACGGGACAGGATGATGTGTTTGAAATTACGGGATCTGAGGTAAGTTAAAACTATTTCTTTTTACATGGCGTATAAAGTGTATATAGGGGAACCTCTTAAAAAAGCTGCTCCTGTTACTGGGTGTTTTATTCAAACTTACTACTTATTGAGATTTTATTTTATGGTCAAAATGAATTTGGACCATCAAGAAATGGCATTGAAAAATATATTTTTATTATAGTTTTGAGCAATTTTAGGCCCAAAATTTGAACTCCAGGGCTCCGAACCGAACCGAACCGAACCTGTGTAATAAAATAAAATTAAAAAAAATATATTTTGTTTTGTCTGATAATAATAAGGTTTTAAGTAAATAATGGTTTATATCAAATCAGTTAGGATTATTCTTTTGAACGCGATACAGAGTCGTTGCTTGTATATCGCTGATTTTTTTATTTTTGGTATTTTTGTTGTACTTTATCCTTTCAAAAATTTGGATTTTAGCCGTTTATGTAATTACAATATATGTTTTATTATTTTCTTGTTAACCTTTAAAGGATTAAAACTAAGAAATTGTAATCCGGTATGGGTAAAAACCTGCATAATTATGTTATGAGCAAATTCACAAAAATAATTTTTAGTGGCAAATAAAGGCAGTTTAGCACATCTATTTTATGAAGTTGAACAGCAGATATACTGGGAAATCGATTACTGTGAAAAAAGTAAGTAAATTTCCCCCCTCAAAAAAATTAAAATGAAATCGCTCTATATTTGATAAAATTATGCTAATATGGATTTTGAATAGGGTAGGGGGAATGACAGGAGGGAAGATGGGTGGGAGCAGGGAAGACTACAAAGTAACTACAGCAAATTAGAGGACATTTGCAATGGGTAATCAAAGGAATTTCAATAAATTCGCCTGAAATTTAGATAATTTGTATGCCTTAAAGCCTACATCATGTGACAAAATGGCGTCTGAAGACCGCCATATTGATTCCTGTTTAAAAAAATATAGCCTTTAGCACCTTCAGCATCAGTAGTAATTTAACGACACCTTTTTGTCAAAAACGGTTCAGCCGTTTAGCCTCTAGCGTGACACAAACATTCATATTTACTTACATACAACAATCGAAAAACTTCCTTTCGCCGTGCTGCAGTTGGGTAAAAAAATGTTTTTCATAAAAAAAGCTAATATCTAAATTTTTGATCCTCTGTATAGAAATACAGAAATAACTTTAAAATATTTTAAATATATTTCGGGAATCAAGTACTACAATAATACGAAAAAAAAATAATCCGCGATATGGTTAAGGTTCGTATTTTCCTGTTTGATAAAAATACCTAAAAGTGATCTCTGCTAAATCCAAAAAAAATATATTTTTTCAGCCATCAAAGGCCATTTTTTTTAGGCCTTTTTCGTCGTCAGTTTGTATGTCTGTTTCGTGATATCTTTTAATTTTAATAAAAAGTTTCGGAAAGTAATATATTATTCACATTCATAAAATTTTTATTATTCGCGAAACTGTAAGTCCATCTGTCAATACACTGTATGTTCTCTTCTATTTTAGAAATGCCTAAACTTCTGTTTTTTGTTGTAGTTTAACAGAAATGGCGAAAATCTTCGACTGCTCTCTTCGGTATTGTGTGCTGCCCTCTACCCAAACATTATTAAAGTTTTGACTCCTTCAAAGACCTACATTCAAAGTGCTGCAGGTGCCGTGGTTAAAGAAAACGAAGCGAAAGATTTAAAATTTGCCACTCCGCAGGAAATGGTAAGTTACCCATAGTAGCAAATGATTGAAATCAAAAAAAACTGAGACACGATTTAATCTTTCCTGTTATGTGACGTATGTCCTATGAACCAGCAACGAAGATATAACTAATAATATAGCTAGCGAAGTATATTTATTTTATAACTTATCTTGAAATGACGCGGCAGCATGCATCTCTGTCATACCCTTCCGTTCTGAGGGCGAAATAGAAACAGTGGGTCAAACCGACCCAATAAACTAAACTGGCGATAGTGAAATTTTGGCGAATGTGCCGTCACAGGTCCATTCAAGTGCTTTTTAGTCCAGTCATTATTGAATTTTAGCTTGCAAAAGCTGATGTGGTCGCAATTTTAACATATGTTGTTGACGTTGGAGTCCTAAAAAGAAATTTGAGTTTTCGACCCTGTGGAGGTCCGGCTTTCACCGCCATCTTGGATTAAGTGTGCACAAAAAGGGTGTGTTCTAAATTACTTGGTTACTGTACGTTTTAGAAAAAAAAGTTTGAAACAAAAGTTGAAGACAATAAAATTTACTACAAACACGCTTCTGTACGTTTTTTTGTCAAACGAATGGTTTTTGAGTTATGACGCTAAATATTTCGCCGCCGTTTTGGATTTTGATAAATTTTTTTTAGTGGCCTTTAACTTTGAAACTACATATGGATCTATTGTGCCCACGTACCTACATACTGAGTTTGACTAAAGTGGCATATTTTTTTTCCTCCCAGCACATAAAAAAACTCTGCAGATTACAACAATAAATGATTTAGGCTTGACAGTTTGGCTCAAAGATATACCACTAAGACCTCTGCAGTATAGTTATAACCTTTAAATAACCGTTAATTTACTAGAGGCGTCCAAAACCTGAATTGATAAAAATTTTACTATACATGCGTATATTCTTTGAGTGTTCCCCGTTAACAAAAATACACTAAATCCATATCGTTTTAAAGATAATTTTATTTTCTACAATATAGAGTTAAACAATATTTTTTAGAAAGCTTAGTTTTTAAAAAAATTGAATAAAACAAATAAAAATTAAAAAAAAAAATTAAAAAATAATAACCTCAATATGCGGACGCCCCTGGAGTGTCTTTGTAATACGCCATTTGAAAGAACGTTTTATTCTCTCTAAAAAAGGTGTTTTAACATTTTTTCCTAAAATGCTTAGTTTTTTTGAAAACTGAATAAAACCTTAAAAAACAATATTTTTTTCGTGATCTTAAAAAATAACCCCAATTTAT
This sequence comes from Aspidapion aeneum, assembly GCA_963576565.1. NCBI lineage: Eukaryota > Metazoa > Arthropoda > Insecta > Coleoptera > Brentidae > Aspidapion > Aspidapion aeneum. The sequence goes on from OY755039.1 coordinate 113,073,348, forward strand.
GGATGCCAATTAAGTCCTAACCGTGGACTTGGCCCACTTCGGTGATATCATTTAAAAGATAATTTACTACTACTACTATGTCGGTTTAGGACGTTTTTCTACGTTGTCCGACGCCTATTCTCCACCTCCTTCGATCCTGGCAATCATCCTCTGTCAGATTTTTTTGACTCATTGATCTTTGGATTGACTGTTGCCATTCTAGTTTAGGACGCCCTCTTTTTCTGCGCCCTATTGGTTGCCATTCTAGGACCTGCTTTGGTAATCTTTCGTCGTTCATCCGTTGTACATGGCCGTACCATATCAGTTGCCTTCTAGTGATGTCATCCGTTATGCTTCCCTCGATTCCCATTCTTTCTTTTATGATCTAATTTCTTATGTGATCTATTCTAGATATTCTCATTGATCTTCTTATTGCATCCATTTCGACACTTTCCATTTTTGTTTTGTATTTTTCTGTTACGCGACAAGTCTCTATTCCATACAGCAGCGTGCTTTTGACCATTGTTTCATATATTTAAAATTTTACAATCTTTTTTATTTCTCTGCTCCATAAAATACTGTTAAGACATCCAATAACTTGTTTTGCTTTTACTATTCTTTTTTCCAATTCTTTACAGTCTGTACTTGTCTTATCAAATGTGACACCCAAGTATACATACTTATTGCATGGAGATATTGTTTGTCCATTTTCTAGTACTAACTCACTGGATTAGTTTCCAATACATAAGTACTGTGTCTTGTCCACGTTCACTGTTAATCCCCACTTTTGGTATTCTTCTGTTAACTTTCTCATCATATACTACATGTCTTCTTTATCATTAGCCACAATTACAATTAAAAGATAATTTAATTTTCCATTATAAAGTGATTACATACTTTCTGTGAAATAATTACCTTTTTACTGAATAATTTCTGTTTATTTTGCATATACTATGGAAATACATTGGAAACGGGTGTACTGCTAACACTTCAGGGTTTGTATCTTAGCAAGGGTACTACCCAGAGAACTTAATGATATCTCATTTTATAGGCTATTATGTTATTACAGATTTTCTAAAAATAAGCAGTTTCGAAGTTAAAGGCCTCTAAATAAAATACTCTGCCAATCTATGGGCACCTAAGCTCACACTAGGTACTATAGTTATAGTGTACGTGTGAGTTAATATAACTAAAAACTGAAATATATTTTATTCAACTCTAGACTCACTTACCTTTCGTTTGATACGACACAAGCCATGTTTTGACTTAAATTCTAATTTTTAAAATCTACACCCACCCTTTTTTAAAAAACTGAAATGTATTTTGTTTAACTCCAGACTCACTTACCTTTCGTTTGATATCACACACGCCATATTTTCACTTAAACTCTAATTTTTGAAATCTACCCCCACCCTTTTTTAAAATAAATTAAAATGCATTTTGTTTAACTCCAGACTTAATTACCTTTAGTTTGATATCACACACGTCATATTTTTACATAAACTCTAGTTTTTGAAATCTACCCCACCCTTTAATTTGGCTTGCGTTCGGTAGATTTTGTTCATTTTTAAATGGAACCATCACGGCCCAAGACCCAGCTTAGGTACCAAATTTCAATTAAATAGGATAAGCGGTTTTTGAGTTATGCGGGACAGACAGACAGACAGACAGACAGACAGACAGACAGACAGACAGACAGACAGACAGACAGACAGACAGACGGACAGACAGACAGACAGACAGACAGACAGACAGACAGACAGACAGACAGACAGACAGACAGACAGACAGACAGACAGACAGACAGACAGACAGACAGACAGACAGACAGACAGACAGACAGACAGACAGACAGACAGACAGACAGACAGACAGACAGACAGACAGACAGACAGACAGACAGACAGACAGACAGACAGACAGACAGACAGACAGACAGACAGACAGACAGACAGACAGACAGACAGACAGACAGACAGACAGACAGACAGACAGACAGACAGACAGACAGACAGACAGACAGACAGACAGACAGACAGACAGACAGACAGACAGACAGACAGACAGACAGACAGACAGACAGACAGACAGACAGACAGACAGACAGACAGACAGACAGACAGACAGACAGACAGACAGACAGACAGACAGACAGACAGACAGACAGACAGACAGACAGACAGACAGACAGACAGACAGACAGACAGACAGACAGACAGACAGACAGACAGACAGACAGACAGACAGACAGACAGACAGACAGACAGACAGACAGACAGACAGACAGACAGACAGACAGACAGACAGACAGACAGACAGACAGACAGACAGACAGACAGACAGACAGACAGACAGACAGACAGACAGACAGACAGACAGACAGACAGACAGACAGACAGACAGACAGACAGACAGACAGACAGACAGACAGACAGACAGACAGACAGACAGACAGACAGACAGACAGACAGACAGACAGACAGACAGACAGACAGACAGACAGACAGACAGACAGACAGACAGACAGACAGACAGACAGACAGACAGACAGACAGACAGACAGACAGACAGACAGACAGACAGACAGACAGACAGACAGACAGACAGACAGACAGACAGACAGACAGACAGACAGACAGACAGACAGACAGACAGACAGACAGACAGACAGACAGACAGACAGACAGACAGACAGACAGACAGACAGACAGACAGACAGACAGACAGACAGACAGACAGACAGACAGACAGACAGACAGACAGACAGACAGACAGACAGACAGACAGACAGAAGTTTCAAAATCATCTGAAACGCATATATATAAAAAAATTAAAATCGGAGCAACTTTTTTTTCTCGAAAAAATTAGGATCACCATCCCACACTACTATAGTATAGTAATAGTGTGAGCTAAAAATTGGTGAAAATCCAAAATGGTGGCGAAATGTTTAGCGTCATAACTCGAAAACCATGCATTCAAAAAATATAAAATATACAACAGCGTTTTGTAGGAAATGTTATTGTCTTCTACTTTTGTCTAAAACTTCTTTTTTAAGAATGTACAGGGACCAAGTAATTTAAAGAAAAAACTTTTCGTGCACACTAAATCCAAGATGGCGGTGGAAGCCCCCCCCCTCCAAGGTCGAAAAATCATATTTTTTTACTACTACACCACCTTTTGAAAGCTTGGGGTCTTTTTTTAGCTGTAATGATTGGCCTATTTGTTTTTCAGGTTTTTATGCATCCAAGCTCGGTGAACTACAAAACCCGCAACTTTCCAAGTCCCTATTTGGTCTATCAAGAAAAAGTGAAGACCAGTAAAGTCTTTTTCCGCGACTGCACCATGGTGCCAGTGTTGCCGTTGGTTCTGTTTTCCGGAGATTTGGATATTTTGGTGCAGAATGGCAACACTTTTTTGACCTTGGAAGATGGTTGGATTTTGTTCCAAGTCGAGGAACATAAGGTATAGTACCGTTAAGGTATTTTTAAAATACCACTGAACTTCTAGTGATTGAACTATTAACAGATATACTCTATCATAACAAAAACATTTCATGTAAAAAAGCCAAGTACCGAAAGTGGTATTCCGTAAAAAGAATTGAGATAAAAGTAACGCAAAGTTCTCCAATACAAATTTCAAAATGAATGGTTCTTACTAGTTTGGTTAAATTTTGGTTTACTTCACTTTCCTGCAAATATAAAATTAAAATGTAAAAGTAACATTGCCCACTTCCAGGAATGCTAGAGAGCTGAGCTTTAGAAGGCTGATACGATGAACTTATATAAAACTATAGAAAAAAATAAAAAAACCTCAACATTTTTAACTGCAAAAGTTTGGAAGAGTATTACGCATATTTTACTACTTTAAAACTTAAATATTATCGAAGTCCATTAAAAAAGGAGTGAAATATAACATAAACATTAAATGTAAAAAAAGCCAAGTACGCGAAAATGTTAATCCGTAAAAAGTATTGCAATAAATGTAAAGCCAATTTCTCCAATAGAAATTTCAAGATGAAAGGTTTTTACTAGTTTGGAAATGTTTTTCTAAACTTGGCTATTACGGCTGCAAATGGCTCTTAGGCACGGTGTAAAATTGAACATAAGCGATTTTGGCTGTAATAGCAAAGTTTAAAAAAAAAACATTTTTAAACTAGTAAGAACCTTTCATTTTGAAATTTGTATTGGAGAACTAGGCTTTACTTTTATCTTAATTTTTTTTGCGGAATAACATTTTCGCGTACTTGGCTTTTTTACATGAAATGTTTTTATTATGATTATGTTATCCTGTTATATTAGTCAATGCTAATATTGAAGTTTTGATAGCTTTAATATGTTTCAGGTGGCGGAAATGATAAAAATGATTCGCACAGAACTTTATGACTTGCTAGAAGAAAAAATTAAAGATCCTCTGCTAAATTTGTTACACGATGCAAGGGGCGAGCGAGTTATATCAAATATTTTACATATGATTTCTCTGTGATACACTCAAAGGTGAGATAATAACTGAAGGAAGATTGAACTAAAGTATTGCTTCACAACAAATTTTTATCAAATACGTCAGAGCATAAATATGCTTTCAGCCAGGACCCCCATTTAATTCTTAATATTCCTTTTTCGGGTAGACAGGATTTTGGTAACTGCGCATGCGTCAGTTTTGTTAATTTTGGAACATACTCCGTTACGTCACTATATTATTTGACAATTGTCAAAGATTTAGAGTTATGTCTATTATTTTTTTCTAAAAACTAGTTGATTGGGTGAAAATGTGTCAAATTGTGGATTAAAATTGTAGTTTTTCTAAATATAATTGTGCAGATTTTTTGTAGACACCACGAAAAGTGTTAAATGACATCCTCTCTCTCTTACTTTTATTAACAAATTATAAAGGAAGATTCAAGTACTTAACTATGGAATGGCACTCGCTTACTTCTCCCGGACATTTTTCCACAAACTGCACATGATTTACGTGAATTATTTCTCATTTTTCACAAAAAAAAACATAATTTTAAACGACAAACGCAAAACACCGCAAAATGTAAATAAACAACAAATAGGGCGTCCCCCACACAGCAGCTGTGTGTGTACGTGACAAAACACACGCATGTACACTTGAAAACCCGCGTCTGGGATTTTAAATTTGCCACTGTTTCCAAAGCAAGCTATGAGTGCTTTCCTTTTCCATCTTTTAAGCATGTATTTATGCTCTAACGTATTTGATTTTTCTATTGCATATTTTGAGAAGCGATCTTTTTCGGTAGCCCAGTAAAATAAGGTAAAAACCTTTAAGTGCAAGCTGAATTTTTGTATCCATATTCCTTTTGAAACACAACCCTACATATTCTCCGCCAAAATCCTCATTAAGCTTCGCTAGATATAAGGCCCCAAATATCCTAAAAATCAGTTTATTGCGATTTTCTCAAAAACTAATAACTTTTTCAAAAAAAGTCAAGAGAAAAAATACGTGAAATTATCTATTTTCTAAAATTAATAAAAACCCTAACCTAATGTTTTGGAAACATATTTAAAACAATATTTTTTTTTAGCTCACACATATACTATACTATAGTAGTGTGAGCTATGGTGATCCTAATTTTTTCGAGAAAAAAAAAGTTGCTCCGATTTCAAAAATTTTTATATATCTTTGCGTTTCAGATAATTTTGAAACTTTTTTGTTGCGCCGTCTGTCTGTCTGTCTGTCTGTCTGTCTGTCTGTCTGTCTGTCTGTATGTCTGTCTGTCTGTATGTCTGTAACGACCAACGCGCATAACTCAAAAACCGCTTGACCGATTTTATTGAAATTTGGTACCAAGGCTCGGTCTTGGGTCGAGATGGTTCCATTTAAAAATGAACGAAATCCACCGAACACAAACCAAATAAAGGGTGGGGGTAGATTTCAAAAATTAGAGTTTATGTGAAAATATGGCGTGTGTGATATCAAATGAAAGGTAATTAAGTCTGGAGTTAAACAAAATACATTTTAATTTATTTAAAAAAAAGGGTGGGGGTATATTTCAAAAATTAGAGTTTAAGTGAAAATATGGCGTGTGTGATATCAAACGAAAGGTAATTGAGTCCGGAGTTTAACAAAATACATTTTAGTTTTTGTTTTTTTTTTAAGGGTGGGGGTAGATTTTAAAAATTTGAGTTTAAGTCAAAACATGGCTTGTGTGGTATCAAACAAAAGGTAATTTAGTCTGGAGTTGAATAAAATATATTTCAGTTTTTAGTTATATTAGCTCACACGTACACTATAACTATAGTACCTAGTGTGAGCTTAGGGGCCCATATATTGGCAGAGTATTTAAATGTTGATAGTTTATAATATTAGGCTTGATCCCCTTGTACTTGTACAAAACACCATGCATAAGGTTTTTTTTTTAAGTTAAACAACTTTAAGTAAACGTTAGGACAATAGTCAATACCAGCCGAACCAATGGGATTTTGAAACATATCTTTGTATACAATTAGGAACAGTACGAGAAAAAATAGCGTGTATCAAAAAAAATCAACTTCTGGGTAGAAACATTGTTAAAATATTTCACTTTTATTTGAAATTCCAACCAAACTGCTATTAAAAGCGTTTATTAAGCTTTTAGAAAAAATAGTATTTGACTACAACTAAATGTGAAAAAGTGGTTTAGACAAAATAACATAAGGGTAGTTTCTTAAGAGTTGGACATTATAAACAGAGGTATTTACATAACGTTTTACAAAATACTAGTTTTAATCTGTAACTTTCAGATTTTCATATTATGATTTTTCGATAAGGCCGTCGAAAACCAAGGTATAAGTACACGGATTTATAAAAACATATTTTTGCCAGATATATTAGAAACTAAAGCTCTTAGAATAGTTATATATTTGGGGAAAAATCATGATACATTATCCTATGATAATGATTTCAATCCCTTGAAAAACTACCCTTAGGTTCTATTTATTTTGTTTAAACTCATTTGTCCCGTTAAACGTTGCATTAATAGCAGTATGGCTGGAATTTCCAATGTAATAAAATTATTGTGCACATTTGCATTAATATGTTAGGTTAGGTTTTTTTTTTTAATTTTTGGTATAGAACAAATGATTTAGCATAGTTTTTGCTTATAGACTTAAAAGAAAAGTTATTAGTTTTTGCGAAAATCGCAGAAAACTGACTTAGCACATTTGGGGCCTGATATCTAGCAAAGCTTAAGCGGGATTTTGGCGGAGAATTTGTGGGGACGTGTCCCGGATGCTAAATACAATAATCCAGCTTGCACCTGTATTTTTCAACTATTATGATGTGCTGCAGTGCTTTTTTTCTCCAGTTCAAAAACAAATATATTAGGCTGATTTTTGCTTTCCGCTGAGGGAAAGTCAGAATGTTTTTGTGCATTTTGAAACACTTATTTCACCGTTCGGTATTCTGCCGTCCTAAGCGTAACACCCATATTTGAAAAAAATCCAAAAATGCGATTGTTGGTTAAGACAAACTATAATAATATACTCTATTGTTTATACTAATGTAACAAATCATACAACTATAAAAAGTATTTAAAAAGTCATTTAAAATTTTCTTTTTTCCATAACCCACTATGTATTTTTAAACATTCATACGCGATTTACTCCATTTCATTTAAAGTTCAAATACGGGGGTCTTGCTTAGCAGGGCAGTATTGTTATGGTTATTTCTGAGTATGTAGCAACTTGGCATTCCTTTATTTTTATTAAACATAACTAAAGGCCGTTAATATAGGAGACGTTACTTTATTGTTTTCGTTATTTCGTACAGTAAACCAATAAGTTGATCTATGGTTTTGACCAATTCTCTTCTGTGGTTTTGAACAAAGCACCCGTTCACATAGGTTATATGGGAAATTTTTGTCTCTGAGAAAAAGGCTTTAATTTTAGTATGTTATAGTAGGATTTGTGACTAAAAAATGTAAGTAAAGTTAAGTTTTTCAATGTACAGTTTTTGAGATATTAACAGTCAAATTTCGTTAAATGGTCGAAAACCTCTTACATCTTGACCGAACAAAATAAAGTTACCATAAAAATGACTTAGTAGATGCCTAAAGACAAAGTGACTTATAATGTCATTCTTGTCAATTTATTGGATAATATACAGAGGGAAGTAAACAAATTAAATTTTTTATATCTGCACCACTAACGAATTTTAAAATTAGCACATTCTATTTTGACATGAATTGATGGCCAACCCCATGTGGGATGCCCGGGGGTTGGCGAAAAGGGCGCTTCATGTGCCTAGTCACCAGACCTAGAGCCTACCCCACACTACTACCACTACTACATTATTTTATAGTCACACATCCTACTATAACATACTAAAATTATAGCCAATTCCCCCAAGACAAAAATTTCCCATGTAACCTGTATAAAAGGGTGCGGGGTTCTTTGTTCAAAACCACAGAAGAGAATTGGTTAAAACCATAGATCAACTTATTGGTTTACTGTATGACATAACGAAAACAATAAAGTAACGTCTCCTTAATTAATTACCTTTCGTTATGTTTAATAAAAATAGAGGAATGCCTAAAATTATAGCCAATTCCACCCACACAGAAACTTCCCATATAACCTGTGTAAAAGGGTGCGGGGTTCTTTTTAGGACCAACTCAATAATGTCCTTGATCATTTAAAATACTCTGCCAATATATGGGCCCCTAAGCTCACACTAGGTACTATAGTTATAGTGTACGTGTGAGCTAATATAATTAAAAACTGAAATATATTTTATTCAACTCCAGACAAAATTACCTTTTGTTTGATACCACACAAGCCATGTTTTGACTTAACCTTAAATTTTTAAAATCTACCCCCACCCTTAAAAAAAACAAAAACTATAATGTATTTTGTTAAACTCCGGACTCAATTACCTTTCGTTTGATATCACACACGCCATATTTTCACTTAAACTCTAATTTTTGAAATATACCCCCACCCTTTTTTTAAATAAATTAAAATGTATTTTGTTTAACTCCAGACTCAATTACCTTTTGTTTGATATCACACACGCCATATTTTCACATAAACTCTAATTTTTGAAATCTACCCCCACCCTTTTATTTGGTTTGTGTTCGGTGGATTTTGTTCATTTTTAAATGGGACCGTCTCGACCCAAGACCCAGCCTAGGTACCAAATTTCATTAAAATCGGCCAAGCGGTTTTTGAGTTATGCGCGTTGGTCGTTACAGACAGACATACAGACAGACAGACAGACATACAGACAGACAGACAGACAGACGGCGCAACAAAAAAGTTTCAAAATCATCTGAAACGCAAAGATATATAAAAATTTTTGAAATCGGAGCAACTTTTTTTTTCTAGAAAAAATTAGGATCACCATAGCTCACACTACTATAGTATAGTATATGTGTGAGCTAAAAATATAATAAATAATTAAAATCAAGACAGACATAACTAACAGACTTTTCTACTGGAATGATTTTGTGGTTATTTTTAATAAAGATAACGAAAACTAATCATAACAGCTATCAAAGTTGTCAAAATTTTAAGCGTTTCAAAATGTACCCAATAAAAATTTCTTATGTTTAATTTCAGACATCCAGAAAAGTAATATTGACCAAATTTTTCCAATCTAGAAAGATAGCTTTCTTGTAAATATAATCTCACTTTGTTGACAATGTTTGTATTCAATGTACAAATGTAAAATTTGTAAAAAGTTGTACTGACTTAAGTTTCACTTATTTATATTTTTATTGAGTTTAAATAAAAATTTATAGTATTTGATTGCTGTTACAAATTTGAACGTTCAACATTTATATTCTACAACTATGGTAGCAGTAAAGAAATGGCCCCAATATGGACCTAGCATTTAATATGGGACCTCACCCTTTTCTACGCAACAACTTCTGAACTTTGCGTAATACGGGCGGATCTCAGTTTCTTATAGACGTTTAGTGGTGTGTCTGTAGGCAGCAAGTTAAGAGGTAAAATATTTTATTTATTTATAAATATCAACAGCCAATTACAGATACAGTTTAGTAAATTTCCACATTCTGACACACATAATTCCAACCACTATAAATAAAACCTTAAATCCCGTGACCCGTTTATTCTCATCTTCCAGCCAAAAGGTCTCGAAATTATTTAATTATAACTAACCATCTTCAATAATTGTTGCTTTATGGCTACCATAATAAGTATTAATTAAATATTTTAAAACAGTGATGCTTATTGAAGTAAAAAATAAGTTTGTAAAATGTTAGTAGCGGTAAAAAATATTACGAAACTATTTGCGTCTGACATTTTTAATCCAGAAAATGATACTTAATGCTTAGCCCAAAGTGAGCATAAACAGGCCACTAATGGATAACATATGAAGAAACAAACCAAGGTTAAAAAGACTTCCACATTAAAAATAATTCTACATTTAAAAACACCTAAATTTATGTATGTATAACTAATCAAACCCTCTTTGGCTAGCAGAGATAGTTATAACTCTCATGTATGATCTATTATCTTTTTAAAATGCTTTATATTAATATTTCCAATGTTCATATCCGCATTATACAAAATTACATCGTTGATAGACTGTCGAGTTTTTATAACGGTTTGTTCTAGGCAATGTGAGATAAAACATGTTGGAATTTCTTGAATTAACACGATTAATTGCAAAGGGTATTTGATTTAAAATATCTGGATAGTCAATATTATTCTTATGTATTCTAAACATAGTACATAAAAATATTTTAATTCTTCTTCTATCCAAAGAGAGCCTACCGAACAATCCCAAAAGATACTGATTGTCACAGCCTCTTCGGGGGTAAGTTAGTAGTAAGTGCACCCCCTTAATGGTGTTGAGGAGATCATATTATAGCACCATATTCTTAAATGGGTTCCTAGTTATTAAACCTCCAACCTTCTGGGCACTCACTCAACATTCGCAATAATATGGTCTGAAAAATACAGAGTTGAGTTAAAACTTATACCCAAATCTCTTTGATTGTTTAATCTTTTGAGAATGGTTCCATTGAGGGTGTACTCGAAATAAATACTGTTTCGATTTAAAGTGCATGACATACATAAATTTTTATCTTTATGTAATTTAAAGCTCTTATTATCACATCAGTTAACAACATTAGTTAAGTCAGTTTGCAGTAATTTGCAATAATCACTAGTTGCTATTTCTAAAACCAATTTAAAATCATCTGTACACACTAAAGCCAGAGAATTATTAATAATTTTTCATAAGTTGGAGCCTTGAGGTACCCCCGAAGTGCTAATATTTGTTTAAGATTTACACCCTTTAACTTCGACGTATTGGAACCTATTTACCAGATAAGATTTAACCAAATTTATTAAATAACTGGAAACATCCATGTCAGATAATGCATTAGCTGACACTGTGACTTATCTTATCAAATACCTTCTCCATGTCAGTGAAAATTACGTCAACTTGACTTTTTCTATTTATCGATTCATGTATGTACTGTGAAAAGGTTATTAAACTTGTATGCGTGGATTTTTTTGGCATAAAAGCATGTTGCCTAGCTGAAAGTTTACCTGATACTTCTTCAAAGAGCACAATATAAATGATGCATATCTCACAGAAAATACTTATTGGGCGATAGTTTCTTATAATTTATCTGGATCCATGTTTGTTTTACGCTAAAATTTGTTAACACGTGTCTGCTTGTAATATGGAACCTTTTCCGGTGTGGAATATGGACCCTGCATATTGAAGCCAAATTTAATTATATTTTTTTTGAATGTCCAAGATAATTAGTTTTTCGCCATTTAAAACACAAGTAAAAACTAGTTGACGATGACAACGATCCTAAGCAGATTGGAGAGGCTTCGGACGTTTGTGGCTACACAGTGGGTGGCAGTGGCCATCGGGCCAGGCCCCCCAGACTCTAAAATCTAGGATCAAAAATTATAAAATAATATAAATTTAAAATTTTTGGAAATACAGTGAAACCTCCCATAAGCGGACACTCACAGTTCCGTTGATTTTGTCCGCTTATTGGAGGTGTCCGCTTAAGAGAGGTAATTGCGAAATTTTGATATATAGTTATTAACAATTTCCGCTGCCTGAAATTTTCCGACATTAAAATTTTCGGCGATCTTTCGTGTTGGTAGATGTTCCTTCCATGAAACGTGAACAATTTCCATTTTTCCACATAAAATAAGAAGTTTTTTACTAGGCGCCATTTCAAAGAGATCTATTATTACCCAACTGAACAATAAACACAGCAGTCCCGCTGAATCAAATAATGTTTTAAATACGACAGATGTATTTCGTCTCCGCATTAAAATGGAAAGATGTAATTCCCCGGCTGCAGAGTGCCTTGTTGCCAACATACATAATATTTATGCCCATGTCGTGCAGCGCTCCGTCCCGTTTTCAGAGGTTCGCGTCCGGTTAAGGGAGGTTTCAGAATTTTTTAACCAAAAAAAATTGTCCGCGTCCGGTTATTAGAGTGTCCGGTTATAGGAGGGAATTTTACATGTAAAGACATAGGCAAAAGCTTGGTTCCAACAAATTTGTCCGCCTAATGGAAGTGTCCGCTTAATAGAGGTGTCCGCAAGGTGAGGTTTCACTGTACATACATCCCTATGTTGCCCTCCACCCCAATAAAAAATATAGAATTTCCTTGTTTCATACATAGGGGTTCCATATTGCATATCGTCGGTCCAATGCCAAACTCACGAATGTGCATAATTGATGTTTTGAGAAAAACGGGTTTTAAACATTGAAGACATTGCGAAAAATAGAGATTTCATTTTGTGGTACTTAACCACTATTGAAAAGTTTACTTTTGTAAAACAACAAATAATGTCGGTTGAAAATTTAAAATTTCTGTAATGTTTTTCAAAAAAATGCACATTCGTTGTTTGGCTTTGCAAAATTGCACATTCGTGACTTTGGCATTGGACCGACGATATATTCTAACGTTAATTGGATAAAGAGCACTTTTTTCATTTTTGAAAACACCAAAAAATGTATACATTTTTCAAAGAAAATTAGTTTGACGGTACGTAACCAGATAAATTTGACAATAATTTTTGTAATCTTACAAAATTAGTATTAAACTGGTTAGGCATAATTTGACAAAAACAAAATGAGGTTCCATATTGGGGCCATTTCCTCTAGTAGTAGTAGTGGCGGGATGACCCGTAGGTTCGACAAGTAGGACAGAGTAGGCCCGTTTCGCTATGCTCCAGGTCTGTCCCTAAACCCTCTATTGGATGTCCAGGTAGCTAATTGGGCTTTCTTGGTTCTCTTTACAAAGTCCCAGTAAGTACAGCTCTTTCTCGTTCAGGATTGGTAATCTGAGTGCCTCTTGTTGGATTGCTTAGCTGATAGTTTGGATCCATCAGTGTAGCAAACCAAGGCGCTCTACTCGAAATATTACTTCGTCTCTCTGCCACGCATTCCTATCTGGAATGTGCACTTTGTAATTCTTCTCGAGCTTCTAAGATATGTGAGCTCTGCTGACCACAACTATGGTATATACAGGGCGTAGTTTAAACGGTGCCTCAAACTTTGAGCGGCCCTCACACAGTCAATAATATTTTAAATATTTTTATATGCTTCTTGAGACATAATGACGAGAACACAAATATTGACAATATTATTGATCGTGTGAGGGCCGCTTTAAGAGTTAGTAAAAAGGTCAACAGAAGACAAAAATCTATTAACTACATCGTTTTTTTATATATCGACAATCCATCGAAATTTTGTGAAATAATGCATTTTAATAAAAGTAATAATTGAATGTAAAAACTATTTAAAAAAAAATACTTAAAATTATTACCACAATCGATTTTTTTACAAATAAAAATAAAATAATTTAATTAATAAATAAATAATTATTAAGGGCCTTTAGATTTGTCCAAAAACATGTTTAAATTGTTTTTTGTTAATTTAATAGCTCATAAAAATAATTAGTCCTTAAAAAAATTGACCAATTGATACCTATGAAAAAGGTTGTTTGGCCCCACTGTATGTTCTTAATCTAAAATTTTTGAGAAAAAAAGCAATAAAATATTGTTTGATCATATTAAATCAAAAAATTCTTTAGCATTGTCAAGTTTGTCATTTTTCAAGTTCACAGTTTTTCCCACACTTTCAAGCAAAACGCTTTTGGCCAAAAGTTATCTGAACTTGTCTACTTTTGACTTTTGCCACTCTTTCCTAGCCCGAGTAGAAATGGCTAGAGAAGGTATTATTTTCGAAAAAAAATTTTTTTTCGATATAACGCCGAAAATGTGTTATTTGATTGTAATTTGACCTATCTTAGGAATATCGTCGCGATGTCTGTCTGTCTGTGTGTGTGTATTTTATTTCTGTCCGTAACACGATAGCTCCTAAACCGCTATACCGATTTTCATAAAATGTTCAGGTAAAATAGTGTTTGAGACTTTAACAAGCTGATTAGATTTTGGTAAAAATCCATTAATACTAATGGAGCGTCATATCAATATGCGGTTTTCGGAATATAGTAGACTACATTTTGCTCAATAATTTGTGTTATAACTAAAGACTTCGTAAGAGCTTTAGTTTCTGAAATATTTACAAAAAACAGTTTTCAAAACTTGGCTTCACTTGAAGTGTGCTAATAGGCTAGCTAGGAAGGTATCAGAAATCCATTTATTCAAGTTTGGTGCATTATTTATATTTCACGTTGTACCGGGTGGGCCAAAAAAACCGGACAATTTTTTTTCATTATAACTTTTGAACTATACCATTGATTTTAATGGGACAAACTGCACTTAATCAGAGTTTTAAATAAAAAATTTTGTCCGCTATATCAAAATCCAAGATGGCGGACGAAATAAAATTGTTCCCTTTAAAGATGCTTGTTTTTTGCCACGCACAACAAGGTATAAATCAGCAAAATCGGGTCGGTGGTCCTAAAAAAAATATTTTGGTTTAAACCATTGTTTTGAATATTATACGGTTGCCTTGCCAATCATGTCTGCATTTATTTCCTTATAAATTCATTACTACTGAACCGATTTTGATGAAATAAAAAACATTCTGGTGGGAATTGATTGCTTTTTAAAGATCATGAACAAAATTTATTAACATCTTAAAGTTTTAAGATGGTGGACAGAATCATGATTGATTCTTCAAAATGGCGTGTTTAGTCTTATTTTCTGAATATATTTTAGTTTTTTTTAATTTATAGAAAAGCACTACTTTTCCCCCGCACAACAAGCTATACAGAAGTAAAATCGGTTTGGTAGTTCTCCAAAAATCTATATTTGTTTCAGCCATTGTTTTACAGATTATACGATTGCATTGCCAATCCTGCCTGCATTTATTTCTCTATAAACTCATTATTTCTGAACCGATTTTAGTGAATTAAAAATATCACGATGAGAATTGATTGTTCTTTAAAGCTTATAATCGAAATTTGCCGCCATCTTAGAAGTTAGGATGTCGGAAATAATCATACGCGACCCTTCAAAGAGGCACGTTTATTCTTATTTTTAAAAAATGTTTTAGTTTTTTTTTAATTTATAGAAAAGCACTTAATTTTTATCTCTTTATGCGGGAGAAAAGTAATGTTTTACATTACAACATGATGATTTATTTTACTAAAATTGGTTTAGTTATAACGAATTTATAAGGAGATGGATGCAGACAGGATTGGCAATGCAATCGTATAATCTGTAAAACAATGGCTGAAACAAAAATAGATGTTTTGAGCCACACCGATTTTACTAATTTGCACCTTGTGTGGGGGAAAGTAGTGTTTCTATAACTAAAACATTTGCGAAAACGAAGAATAAACACGCCATTTTGAAGAATCAAGTATGATTCTGTCCGCCATCTTAAATTTTAAGATGGAAATAACCTTTGACCATGATCTTTAAAAAGCAATCAATTCTCTCCAGGATATTTTTTATTTCATTAAAATCGGTTCAGTAGTAATGAATTTATAAGGATATAAATGCAGACATGCTTGGCAAGGCAACCGTATAATATTCAAAACAATGGTTTAAACCAAAATATTTTTTTTAGGACCACCGACCCGATTTTGCTGATTTATACCTTGTGCGTGGCAAAAAACAAGCATCTTTAAAGGGAACAATTTTATTTCGTCCGCCATCTTGGATTTTGATATAGCGGACAAAATTTTTTTTCGTATTTCGTATAATATGCAAAACAAAGGTTGAAACAAAAATATTTTTTTAAGAACTACTGTACCGATTTTGCTAATTCGTACCTTGTTGTGCGTTGCAAGAATGCAGCTTTTTTACTAATTTAAAAAATAATTAAGACGTGTTCGCAACATCAGAATAAATGAGCAGCTGTGAAGGGTACATTTTAATTTCGTCCGCCATCTTGGATTTTGAGATGGTGAACAAAAAAATACATTCAGTCAAAACTGTGATTAATTCTCTGCCAAGTGCAGTTTGTCCCATTAAAATCGATTGTATAGTTTTTGGCCCACCCGGTATAGTACCATAGTGTGAGCTTTAGTGGACGAAAATCGTAATTGAAATATAAAATCAAAACTTATTCAAAACCATGCTGCCATGTCAAACAATATTTCTTTGGATTCTTTAAATGTAAAAAAAAACAATTGCTCAGATTTATATTTATATATAGATCATTGCGTTTTAGTTAAATTTTTTAATATTAGCTCACACATATACTATACTATAGTAGTGTGAGCTTTGGTGATCCTAATTTTTTCGAGAAAAAAAAAGTTGCTCCGATTTCAAAAATTTTTATATAACTTTGCGTTTCAGATGATTTTGAAACTTTTTTGTTGTGGTGTCTGTCTGTCTGTCTGTCTGTCTGTCTGTCTGTCTGTCTGTCTGTCTGTCTGTCTGTCTGTCTGTCTGTCTGTCTGTCTGTCTGTCTGTCTGTCTGTCTGTCTGTATGTCTGTCTGTCTGTCTGTCTGTCTGTCTGTCTGTATGTCTGTAACGACCAACGCGCATAACTCAAAAACCGCTTGCCCGATTTCAATGAAATTTGGTACCTGGCCTGGGTCTTGTGTCGAGATGGTCCCATTTAAAAATGAACAAAATCCACCGAACACAAGCCATGTAAAAGGGTGGGGGTAGATTAAAAAAATTAGAGTTTATGTGAAAATATGGCGTGTGTGATATTAAATGAAAGGTAATTGAGTGTGGAGTTAAACAAAATAAATTTTAGTTAAAAAAAAGGGTGGGGGTAAATTTCAAAAATTAGAGTTTACTTGAAAAGGCAAAAAGGCAATAGGTAATTAAGTCTGGAGTTGAACAAAATACATTTTAATTTTTGTTTTTTAAGGAGGGGGGGAAGTTTCAAAAATTTGAGTTTAAGTCAAAACATGACTTGTGTGGTATCAAACGAGAGATAATTTAGTCTGGAGTTGAATACCATATATTAAAGTTTTTAGTTATATTAGCTCACAGGTACACTATAACTATAGTACCTAGTGTGAGCTTAGGGGTCCATATATTGGCAGAGTATTTTTTGTAGCCCTGTACATTTGTAGACTAACAAAAAATTGAATATTTGAATATTTTTGAATTTTTCCTTAGAATACTAAAAACCTAATCAAAAAACACTTTTTAAAAACGTTAGCATAATTATAACAGTTTTTTTTTGAAAATTTAAATTAGATTTTAAAATTCAGCTCCATAAGCTCTTTGGGATTGGACTTTAACGAAACTAATTTCAAATCTTAAAAACCTGATACGCGATAGCATGTCATTTTCGTGAACTTTATGCTAATTGAGGCAGGAAAAAAGTGAGAAAAAAGGAATCTGCAACATAAATTACATCTGGGTAGCGGTAATTCTTCTTCTCCGTGACATAATTCATTGACTTAAGAATAATTGTACAACCTGGGACAATAACCAGAATCTATTGTTATAGAGCCCACCCGGTGTGCTTGAATGAGGTATAGGTTACATGAAAATGGTGCCAAAAACTAATTGCACTTTTTAACTTTTTCCTGACTTCAGAGCCATATTCATATAAATCCTAACTAATCCTCTTGTCGAAATTTTATCAATTTTTTGAGATTTTTCTAGTTACATAGTACAGTCGAACCTCTCTAACTCGAACCTCTAAACTCGAACCTTTTAAGCGGTCCCTGCACTTTTTACATGTATTTTAACCTATGTAACTCGAGTTTCTATTACTCGAACTCTCCATAACTCGAACTGTTTTGGTTGTCCCTTCAGGTTCGAGTTATAGAGGTTCGACTGTATATCTTACGGTTAAGTTGGAACAGAACGAGTGGTTTTCGCCCGTTTTTACATTTTACTAAAGAGATCACCAGAACATTTTTTTGTATTTTTAATTGTCATTTCGTGATATTTTAATTAATTAAAAAATCCAAAAATACTAGAATAATAAAAAAACCTTTTTTGATACGACTACATTAATAAAGAAGGGTTTAAATACCAAAAATGCGTTCTGAAATCTCTACTTTGCACACGCCGTGTTCAAAGGACACTTTGCACACGTGTATGTTTTTATCTACGCAATTTTATTTTGGTATATAGTTCTATCATAACAAGAGCAAATAATTCCCTTGGCCAGGGAAGTAAAACTAGTGAGCTAAACTTTACAGCGACCATCTTCACTTTGTTGTTTTGTTGATAAGATACGTCAAAAAGTGTTTTGTAAAATGCATTAATTAAAAAAAACTATTCGTTTCTAATTGCAGTCGTAAAAAAAAGTGTGGTACAGGCTATACCATTATCTTTGAGATAACTTTTTTTCAGACCATAGCATAGCAAGGTAAATATCAAAAAATGGCTTGCTTTGGTTAGGAGTCAATCGTTTTTCTTGAATAATTTCGTAAAAAAGACAATTTAATATACAGTTTAAATGCGCTAATAGAGATAAACGTATACATGGTGACTATTCGTTTCATAAAGCTTAACTTATCCAGCGATTTAATCCTCTTGATAGCATGCGCGCGGCCAGTGCATGTTAAAAAGAGATGAATCGCAGTTGAGTTGATCCGGTGCTAAATCAATATAAGTATGGGATTAATTCAAGGTGGTGTATGTCTAAAAGACAGTTCCGTATCTATTTACATTTTGCTATTTTCTTTATTTGAGATTTTTCTATAAACAAGCATTTGTGAAGTGAACGAAAATTTCGTTAATAGTTAAATTTTTTAAATTTTGGCTGTGCATTTAAATTATAGACGGTAAGTAAAGGTACAGTTGTATATTATAATTGGTTTTAAATAGATAATGTGGCTAGATAAAAAAGTACCTATATCTTAAGTTAGGTATAAAAAATCTTAATATCTCAAAAACTCTATAGTGTCCTGTGGAGTCCGGTAGACAATTTCTGTACACCTACTGTGGGCAGCTAATCACCCCTCGTGTACACCCGTTTCCTATGTAGTTTTCATAGTATACCGGGTGGGCCAAAAAAACCGGACAATATTTTTATTATTATAACTTTTGAACTATACCATCGATTTTAATGGAAAAAACTGTACTGTACTGTAGAATTAATCAGTTTTGAAAAAATAAATTTTTTTGTCCGTCATTTCAAAATCCAAGATGGCGGACGAAATGAAATTGTACCCTTCAAAGATGCTCGTTTATTCTTGTGTTGCGAACACGTTTTAAGAATTTTTTTAAATCACTAAAAAATCAACATTCTTGCCAGGCACAACAAGGTATGAATCAGCAAAATCGGTTTAGTGGTTCTAAAAAAATATATTTTTGTTTTAACCAATGTTTTGAATATTATACGATTGCCTTGCCAATCATGTCTGCATTTATTTCCTTATAAATTCATTACTACTGAGCCGATTTTGATGAAATAAAAAATATCCTAGTGAGAATTGATTGCTTTTTAAAGATCATGATCAAAATTTATTAACATCTTAAAATTTAAGATGGTGGACAGAATCATAATTGATTCTTCAAAATGGCGTGTTTAGTCTTATTTTCTGAAAATGTTTTAGTTTTTTTTATTTATAGAAAAGTACTACTTTTCCCCCGCACAACAAGGTTTAAATTAGTAAATTCGGTTTGGTGGTTCTCAAAAAATCTATTTTTGTTTCAGCCATTGTTTTACAGATTATACGATTGCATTGCCATTCCTGTCTGCATTCTTTTATTTATAAACTCATTATTACGGAACCGATCTTAGTGAAATAAAAAAAATCATGGTGAGAATTGATTGTTCTTTAAAGTTAATAATCGAAATTTGCCCCATCTTAGAAGTTAGGATGTCGGAAATAATCATACTTGACCCTTCAAAGAGGTATTATTTTCCAAAAATGTTTTAGTTTTTTTATTTATTTATAGAAAAGCACTTCATTAATTTTTATATCTTTATGCGGGAGAAGAGAAAATGTTTTTGTATAAATTTAAAAAAAAAAGCTAAAACATTTTCGAAAAATAAGAATAAGCACGCCATTTTAAAGAATCAAGTTTGATTCTGTCCGACATCTTAAATTCTTAGATGCCGATAATCTTTGATCAAGATCTTCAAAAAGAAATCAATTCTCAACATGATTTTTTTTTATTTCACTAAAATTGGTTTAGTAATACCGAATTTATAAGGAAATGAACGCAGACAGGATTGGCAATGCAATCGTATAATCTGTAAAACAAGTGCTGAAACAAAAATAGATTTTTTCAGAACCACCACACCGATTTTACTAATTTTTACCTCGTTGTGTAAAAGAAAAGTAGCGGTTCTATATAAATTTAAAAAAAACTGAAACATTTTTGGAAACTAAGAATAAACACACCATTTTGAAGAATCAAGTATGATTCTGTCCGCCATCTTAAATTTTAAGATGGCGATAAACTTTGATCACGATCTTTAAAAAGAAATCAATTCTCACCAGGATGTTTTTTATTTCATTAAAATTGGTTCAGTAGTAATGAATTTATAAGGAAGTAAATGCAGACATGATTGGCAAGGCAAAACAATGATTGAACCAAAAAATATTTTTTTTAGAACCAATGAACCGATTTTGCTCATTCGTACCTTGTTGTGCGTGGCAAGAATGCATCTTTTTTACTAATTTAAAAATAAATATAAATAAACGAGGCCAAAGAAATACATTTAGTCAAAACTCTGATTAATTCTCTGCCAAGTGCAGTTTGTCCCATTAAAATCGATTGTATAGTTTAAAAGTTATAACGAAAAAAAATTGTTCGGTTTTTTTTGCTATACACAATAAACCGAAATTATTAAGGTTTATGTCATTTTCTCAAAAGGTAAGCCTTTTACAGAAAGTATGTAATCAACTTTATTGTAGAAAACTAAATTATGTCCACGGTTAGCACTTAATTGGCATCCATAAATTGTGGTTATTTTTTAGGATCACGAAAAAAAATCATGTTTTTTTTAGGTTTTATTCAGTTTTCAAAAAACCATTATTAACATTTTCGGAATAAATGCTAAAATACCTTTTTTAGACAAAATAAAATGTTCATATACATATGGGCTCGAAATATAAAGTTTTTAAGGTACAGGGTGTCAAACTTTTTAAAAAATCGGTTGTGCGCCACTGACAATTTTTTATTTTGTGTATTTTTTTATAACTAAGCAAATCCAAAATACAACTTTTTTACTTTATAAGTTTTTTCGCATCGTACTTTGTTTTCGAGATAAAAAAAAACACTTTATTATCATTTCCTAAATATGGAATGCGGACTTGCAATAAAGTGCTTTATATTTTTTATCTCTAAAACAAATCATGGAAAAAAAATCCAAAAGACTAATTTGTG
This sequence comes from Aspidapion aeneum, assembly GCA_963576565.1. Lineage (NCBI taxonomy): Eukaryota > Metazoa > Arthropoda > Insecta > Coleoptera > Brentidae > Aspidapion > Aspidapion aeneum. The sequence goes on from OY755039.1 coordinate 113,095,026, forward strand.
TTTGTAGTTATTTAATCAAATAAAAGAAAAAAAAAATACCGAATTTGGAAAATATTTAGTAACGCATAGTTTTTTCTCAAAAATATTGTTCACGATGTGCTTCGGCACATCACTTGACTTAATTATTTTAATCTAAGTAGTGCCAAATTCGTCTCTTGTCACTACAAACAGCACTGCCAAATTTCAACGAAGTTGACTAAGCGATTTTAGGTATTATGATCGTTTTTTTATTTTGTCACCCTTAAAAATCCGACCCCTAATACATTATTTCCATGTTTTTTAGTAAGAGCTTTTCTTTAAATTACTCAAAGGAGCATCACATACTGTAAAAATACCCTGTTACGTCTATATTAGTCTAGTTTGTGAACGATCCCTAACATTATTTTTCGTCTAGTCTGAATCCGGACCTGTGCACCCTTGGGCAGCTTTTTTCTTGATGACAAGTGACACAGTCAAAAGTTATCTCAAATGCCGTATTCCATTGGGGAAATGAGTGCAGCACTAGTGCACAACTGGCTCGGTGTTTGCATTCCATTGACATGCACTTTTTCAGTTTTCGTATTCCATTGAGGAACTTATGAATTCAGTTTTGCACTGAGTGCGGCTTTTTTGACACCGGCTCTGAGGGCTCGTGCCGCACCGAAAACTTTTTCCCGCCATTAATTTTAAATTTTAAATGCTTATTATTGTCGTGGGACGTAAAAATGAGTGAAAATAAAGTTGTTAGCGATTTTTTATTATTTTCTTCGCTGCTAAGTAGTAGCAGCGATGAAGATGAAGAAGAACAGTTCTGTGCAATTAAAACAATGAGAACGGAACCCCAAAAATAAAAAACTTTATTGAAAATGTGGTTTACCGATTTAACATCAAACAGGTAAGTAGATTTGTATGGATTTGATTGACTGGGGCCCTGGGGCTAATTTTCCGTCAGTTGGGGTTTTCTGGCAGCTATGATTATAAGTAAAAATAAATGTATTTTTTAGTTCAAGAAACACTTTCGGCCCGAGATGAGCACTGCAGAATTTCTCATAAATAAATTCAAGTAGCCTCAATTTTGTCCAAAAAAAGAACAAGGGGGACGAAACCCCATTAGCGCTGAGGCACATGTCTTGCCATTTTTATGGTATGTTAAAACACCCTTACGTGTAGCTGTTAGGTTAGGTTATGTTCTTGTTGAATGGAAATTTGTTCAACAATGAAAGTGTTTTTGAACAAAAAAATTTTAATAAAATGTTTTCAAACAATTTTTTGTTTGAAGGAAATGTTTTTAAATAATTTTCCTTTTCAAGAAAATGTTATTGAAGTATTAATATTACTTTCGAACAAATGGATTTTGAACAACATGTTTTTGACCAAATTCCGCAAGGCAGGAAAGTTAGGTTTAGTTGAAAGAAACTTGTGAAATATTATATATGTATACAAGGTGTTTCGGATACTTATGTTCAAATTTTGGGAGCATAAAGTACACTTCTGGTTAGGGTTTTTTAAAAAACAAGCGCGAAATATAGATAACTACTCTATCTGTTGGTATACGAGCACAAGCCTGCATTCAACAAGAAGGTGGGCATTTTTAAAATATTCTTATTAACTTTTTTAAATAAAATCATTATTTATTTATTTGACGAATTTTATTTATCTTAGGATAATATTTATCGGCGTGTAACTTTTAAACAAATAAAAATGGATATCGTCGTTGGCCTGATAAAACTACAGGTTGTGTGACATTTTTTTCAAAAATGAGATTTTTGCATAATCAATTTGCCCTATTCATAATGGATATACTATAAAAAATTATTTGCAAGAAAATGTTATATTAACGTTGCTTAAAGCAAGAATAAAAAAGAAGTTCTACAGCTCATAATGGCATACCACACTAAGGTCACTATATCACGATGTTAGGAACTTCGTGATATAGTGACCTTATACCACACGAGTGCGATTTTTGATTTTCCGCGTGTTCCATTGAAACTGCACTCGGTGCAAATTTTTGACAGCACCGTTTCAGTGTCAGTGCACCACCAGTGCTGCACTCATTTTCCCAATGGAATACGGCAAAAGATAATGGTATAGAGTTTAGACAACTCATTTAAAATCTTCTTGATACACTCTCGTAACTTAAGGATCTCACCTTTGGCTCAGTCCATATACCACTTCCCTCGAGAGCGAAGAGTCGTTTTCAAATCATGTCGTTTAATTTTTAAGAAATGTTACGGATTTATGGATTTGTTTCCGTTTTGACGCATTGACTGAGTTTTTCTCTCTGACATTTTGCAAAAATTATGACATTTTTTTTTAGTATCCTGTCAACAAAGTGTGTCGCTGTGGAGTTTAGCCACAGTGTCATTTGTCTATGAGTTTAGCCCACCAATTTTACTTTCCTAGTCAAGGAAATTATTTGTTCTTGTTATGATTGAACTACATACATCCGTTTTTTGTGCGTAAACCCTTATTTTCTTATGCAGTCGTATAAAAAAAGTTTTCTCAGGATTTTGATATTTGTGGATTTTTGAATTATTTAGAAAAATCATCAAATTCTAATAGTTTTTATTTTGAATTGCATTTCTAACTTCTTTTTCAGAACGAAAATATTGTTCAAAATACAAAAAAAATACTCTGGTAATCTCTTTAGTAAATTGTCAGAATTTGGCTTCAAGCAGGTTAAAACTAATCGTTCTGTTCCAACTTAACCGTAAGGTATACCCTGTAAATTAGAAAAACGTCAAAAAATTTATAAAATTTCGTGAAGAGGATCAGCTAGAATTTATATGAATATTGTTGTGTGGTCCATATTCAAAAAGTGCAATTAGTGGTCAGCCCCATTTTCAAGTATTCTATACCTCATTCCGGCACACCGTGTCCAGGCCATAGTAAAGTAAAGAAGGCCAGAGCTGTGTATTTGTCCTTGTAGTAGAAAAAAATCTCTTAAGATATCGCCTAACCTTGTTAGGACCAGTAGTTGCTGGTGACGTTATAAATTGGGAGGGCAGACATTTATATTGCATGGAAGAGGAGATAAAAAACTTACCTAAACAATTTTATTTTAGCATTTCACTAACAAGCAGCTACTTGGTGTAGTTTTTAGTTTATTTGTTTATAGATAAAGTCTATTCGCCCTTCTTTTACATGCACAAAGTGCTCGGATTAGCACCAGTTTCAGCCTCATCATGACCCCGTAGAGCAACCTCAAAAATCCCACAGAATTTTAAACAGTCTATTAACCTACTAAGTATATGTCTATTTTTTGCCATATTTTTATTATGTTCGGTAATGTTTTGCCTATAGGCACTATTCAATTGGCACCTAGTATCAGTCTCGCCTAGCATAGAAAATTCTATGTGGTTATTTAAATAAGTAGCACTTACTTTGCATCTTTAACTTTTCACTAAAGGGCTTGATATCACACATTCCCTTTGCCACCCACGCATGATCACTTCGTGGATTGTTCGGTAATAAAACAAACAAAGCAAAAAAGAGCATTTCGTTTTTCACAACCGCACAACCAGTTTTCAGCATCGTGTAATTTTTTATTAATTGCACTAAAATCTTGTTTAATTTTTAGGATTTTTAGGTCTGGTCTATGTGGCCCTAAAGATTTGATTTGTAATCGAAATTAATAATAATAATCGACGGTATTTATTTCTATTTTGAAACCCAACAAAAACAAACAATGGACACGCGACCGGCAAGACTTTTAACTACTGACCTACCCCAAATCAAAACACTCATACGTCTTCACTAAGGATAGAATCGGCAACACGTAGGAAGGCAACGAACGTTTTCGCACGATGATTATGGCCGACGTTAACTAAAACAAACATTCATCCTGCCTCCGCGCGAGAACACTAATACACAGCTGAAAAACGGGTGAAATTGAAATCTTGTCACGCGCGGTGCTGCCGGCCTGTTTACCCAATGAATCGCCTTTTGTTAACCACAGACTAAATAAATTTAGAAAAAAAAACCTTTTCAAAACAAACTTTTATAAAATGGACTAAAAAGCATAAAATAATTTTTTGAGTGTTCTGATATCATAATAATAAAAGCGATGGGCGTAAGGAAATTTACCCGTTTTTGTTTTAGCCTTGTTAACTCGAAGTTTAGTGAAACTCCAAATTCATTAAATTATAGCAAAGAAATGTAAGGGTAGAAAATTTAACCCAACCCACCCCAACCCTACTGAAACTACCCTTACATTTTTCTGATATGGATGGACATTATTACGCCTGCTTCATATTAGGCAGATCCTCCGATTTATTTTGTCACATTGAAAAATAAGAGTCGGCCCATCATTTTTTAGTCCATTTTATAAAAGCATGTTTTCAAAAAGTTTTTTTTCTAAATTTATTTTTTAATTTTTAGATTTGTCTATGCATCAATATTGCAGGGAGTCTTTCCTGTCAATCCCAAAAACTGTTCGTTATGATTATGATCATTATAAGCAAGGATTAATTAATTTTGGTCGAGATCGAACAAACTAAAGCCTTACCTCTTCTACTTCCCCCCCCCCCTTTTTTTGCGGGAGAGCATGTGAATTTTGAAATCAATCAATACCTACGTGGAAGTCAGTTGAAAGTAATCAGAAAAACTCGTCATTAAATCGTCAATTTTGAATCCGCCATATTGAATTTTTAAAATCTGATCAAAAATTCGTAATCCCCATCCTCAAAAACCCCCAGATACCAATTTTGGTGGAAATCCAACAAACTAAAATTTTACCCCCTTCTCCGCCCTCCAGGTTAGGGGTGAGGTAGGCAGTTAGTGATACCACATTATTGGATTGTCATCGGAACTATAACGGTATACGAAATTTGAAGTCAATCGAATACGTGGAAGTCAGTTGAAAGTAATCAGAAAAACTTGACATTAAATCGTCCATTTTGAATCCGCCATATTGAATTTTTGTAATCTGATCAAAAATTCGTAATTCTCATCCTGAACCAATTTTGGTTGAAATCGGACAAATTAAAGTTTTACCCCTTCTCCACCCCCCCTGTTTGGGGTGTGGTAGGTACCCGATAAAACCATATTATTGTATTGTCATCGGAACTAAGACTCTATGCGAAGTTTGAAGTCAATCGGATGTTTGGAAGTTCTTCAAAAGTGTGTTGCAAGATTTGATTACATACATACCCACATACATACATACATACAGGTGAAGTTAAATAAAAGCTTGTAATGGAATTTAAAAAAAGAACTAGACATGGCGTACGGGAAGATTTAACTTTTTTTAAATAAATCAATTAAAAATACTGTTTTTGTCTAGTTTTGGGAGGGCACTGCCCCGTTGCCCTCCCTGTAGCAGCCGCCACTGGTTGGGACATTACAACCATATGCCGAGGTGGGACTCGCACCCACAAGATTAGCAGCGCGCCCGTTTTATTATTAATATTTAATTTTTCTCAATACGCGTTCAGCAAACCCTTTTCTTCAATTATTTCTAAAACTTACTTGCAACAAGGGTATCTTTTTTATGGAGAAAAATTAATGGTTTTCGAAAAACGCACCTACTTTTTTAAAAAAGCCACAGTTGATGGGTCAAAATTTACGAAAACCAAGTTTTTTCAAAAATCCATCTTAATTTTTTGTTTGAAACTCGTTGACAATGATTGATCATTTTCTTTAATAATTTTAAACAAGACGAGATCTCTAACCATTTTCAAGTGTAAACTAAACAATCCAGTCCGGATACAGGTTACTACTTATACTACTTGATGTGCAGTCAGGTATGACCAAAGACGCTTGTTTTCGTTAAGGAGTGGTTTCCATATGTTTGGTATGTCCGTGCTTGGTTGACTGAAAACTTCTTTATTCGGCATTATAATATAACTCCACGATCTCTAAAATTAAAATCATACCAAATTCTCAAAATAATTATCCATTGGGTGTTATGAAGATTCCATATGTTCAAGAGATTTCAGAAAGAAGTTTTCAGTCAACGAAGCACGGACATACCAAACATATGGAAATTACTTTTTAAGGAAAACAAGCGTGTTAGGATTAAAAGGGGGCGGGTCGTGACACCATGTAGTAGCCTGTAAACTGGATTGTATAGTTTACATTTGAGAACGGTTAGAGATACTTACTAACCGAAACGCCGTGTTTAAAATAAATAAATAATTAATTAATTAAAACTATTTGGTTTTCACTGATGGCTTGATGCTTTCGTTGGGAACTTGTTAAAACTGTTTGGTTTTCACTATCTCCAACGTCGATCACAGGGATACGAGTGATCCCCGTCTGGAACACGTCCTGATAGTCAGGAACAAGTGATCCATGCCAATCCACGACCGGACCGGTTTCGACCTTTTGGGCCATCCACGGGGTATAATTCAATGCTGATAGGGGTATTTTCCCTCGGAGTAGTTGTTTCTGTTGGTTTCAAAAAACTTATGGTCTACACGGACCTATCGCCTACATTCACCTGAGGATGGCCCAAAAGGTCAAAACCGGTCCGGTCCTGGATTGGCATGGATCACTTGTTCCTGACTATCAGGACGTGTTCCAGACGGGGATCACTCGTATCCCTGTGATCAACGTTGGAGATAGTGAAAACCAAACAGTTTTAAGAAGTTCCCAACGAAAGCATCAAGCCATCAGTATAATTCTATGCCGGTAGGGGTATTTTCCCTCGGAGTAGTTGTTTCTGTTGGTTTCAAAAAACTTATGCTCTACACGGAGCTATCGCCTACATTCACCTGAGGATGGCCCAAAAGGTCGAAACCGGTCCGGTCGTGGATTGGCATGGATCACTTGTTCCTGACTATCAGGACGTGTTCCAGACGGGGATCACTCGTATCCCTGTCATCGACGTTGGAGATAGTGAAAACCAAACAGTTTTAACAAGTTCCCAACGAAAGCATCAAGCCATCAGTATAATTCAATGCCGGTAGGGGTATTTTCCCTCGGAGTAGTTGTATCTGTTGCTTTCGAAAAAAAATTTAATTAATTGTTTTATTAATTTTATTGTTAATTGCCTGCAATTAAAAATGTCGTTTTTTCTACGAATGTTATTTTTCCGTATGCGCACGCTAATTACTTTTGAAAGTGCCACACTTTTCCGCACGCTTTGAAAAGTCTAAGAATCGGTACGTTAATATATTTTTTTATTGGTGTCCTCAACAATCCAACTTTTATACAGTTATCAAAAACCGCCCATGTCAAGGCATTGTCAACTTTTAATGCTAATCCGCATGGCAACCATCTGGCAAATAAAGTATCCAGTCATAAGTTTTGTAATGTGGGGTGTCTGTTTAGACATACAATACCTATGGTTTTATTAAACGTTTTTTTATCATTTTAGTTTTTTAGTTTTCCACACGCTCGAAAAAAAATATAGTGCTCCTAACTCTTGCGGAAAATTTATTTTCCGCACTTGATTCGTGACCGAACTCCGCTATGCGTCGGCCGGCCAACTGCAATCGCCTGCGGAAAAGTGACACTTTCCGCTCACGTTAGGAAATATACTAATTTAATCTTACCGTTTACCTGTTTATACGAACTTTTTTTACCAATTTGAGGAGTACTATCTTCCCTCGTAATATCTGGCCATATTTTTATGACACTCTGTATAATTATAGGATGTAAATATATCTATCTAGCCAGGTTTTTATAAAGCTCACGATACTCCGATGTGTGTACTGTAATGTGTAACGTTCCTCTATATGTTGTGTTTATAGACCTTGAAAAAGCTTTAAAACTTTAAAGCACCTTTAATTAATAGCCGAATAGATCACACATACACAGACTTATTAGCCAATATATATAGCGAAGCACCATTAATCAAAATCCACGAAGGAACCAAGCCAATACACATATGAAGAGATGTCAGAAGGGTGACACAATATCCCCTAAACTATTTAACCAGGCCCTAGAAGATGTTTTTAAAATCTTAGATTGAAGAGAAATAGGCATCAAAGTAAGTGGACAATACTTGAACCACCTAAGATATGCTGATGATATCGCCTTAATAACAGATATAAAAGAAGAACTGATAAAAATAGTGGAAGAACTAGATACAGCAGCTAAAAATATAGGCTGGAGTATGAACTACACTAAAACGAAAGTGATATCAAACACATATGAAGATATCACTATTAGAATAAACCAAGAAAAATTAGAACAAGTAGAGGGGACAAATTAATAAACTAAAAAAAGAAAACCAAACAGCTGAAATCAAGAGAAGAGTAAGATTGACCTGGGCAGCATTCGGTAAATTAAACCACATATTAAACAATTAAAAATATCCTTAGTACCTCAAAACGAAAGTGTATAACCAATTTATCCTTCCTGTACTTACCTATGATAAGGTAACAAAAGCCCAAAGATCAATGGACAGACAAATGTTACATGTAAAAAAGGAATTAATGGATAAGATATAAAGCAAAAGTACGGGATGTCAGAGGAGAAGTAGCAAAATTAACTTGGAAATTTTTCGGTCATAATATCAGACAAAAAGGCGATCGATGGAACAAATGTATTGTAAACTGGATACCTTGGGAAAATAAAAGAAGTAGGGAAAGATCCCAAATGAGATCGGCGGACAATTTGAAGAAACATGCGGGAACTAGACGGATGAACACGGCGACAGACAGAGAAGAGTGGAAGATATTGGGGGAGGTCTATATGTATCTAAAGATGGATCGAAGAGGGCTAAATAGATAGATAGACTCCGATGTTTTACAAATTTAAAATATACAATATTCATTTAAAACAAAGTTTAATGGTTTTTCAAAAGCATTTTTTTTCAAAAAACATTTATGTGCAAGACGATTTTTTAAAATTATAGCCCACTTGGAATGTCGACATCGGTGTTAGCCAATCGGGCCAATCCGTGTTCAATTGATCACAAACGGCTAAAAAAAACTATAAAAATAAACAATCTGCATCAAAATTAAATTCTTGTGTATAAAAAAGCTATTCTCCTTGTCCCATTGCAATTCTTCAATCTAGAAGTCACGAGTGCGAGAGATAAGGTATACAATTCAAAATTACATGAAAAGTATAGTCATTCCCCTACGCTTTCGCTACCTGCGTGTCCATTTGATGCATGTCGTTTGCTTTTTCTGTACACCTAGATCGTATACCTTCATATACGTTGTCTCGCGCACTCGTGACTTATCAAATAAAGAATTGAATGGGAACACCCTGTAGCTTTTTTACCAAAATGCAAACTTTCGAAGAGCCCCATATAGCTTTAAAACGGCTTGATGTAATAAAATACGGTTTTGACCTTTAAACTTTTAAAATTTTAACCGGCGCAATATCCAACATAAGTGGCGATATAATTTTTAATCACAAGGTTTATATTGAATGATTTACTTTATCGCCTTTACTATCTGTCAGGATAGCCATGGTATGAATGCTTTACCTAGGTATATGTAGCTGGCACACTTTTTCAAAAGGGGCGAATATTAAAGAATCCGGACAAGTGTTTCCTGGCTCTAGCAAGGGGAAAATCATTTAATCAACTTTTCCTATTTCTCTGCGCTTGCCATCCCCTGTAAAGCAGGGGCGGCTCATGGAGGAAGCGGTGCCCCCCCTCTTTAGCCATCCATACCGCAGGTATGGATCGTCAATTTTTTTTTTCACTCAAAATAAGTTATGTGCGTTAAAAAAAAGCAGAAGCACTTCGGTGAATAAGCATTTGAATTTTAGGCCCAAAAAATACATTATAAATAAATGGCAACTACCAAATATTGTGTTGGTGACACTATAACAAAAGCCGATAAACTAAATTCAACCAAATTTGACCTAACAATTTTGCGGTACCCCTAGAAGAGGCCATTAAATTTTGGTGGGGATGGAGGCAGCAAGGAGATAGTAGGTGTTTCAAATATTTCAAGAAAATCATAATTCAAGACCTATAGCATTTAGCAAAACGAGGTTATATAGAAAAAAGTATACCGGAAATAAACTGAAATTATATTTTAGAATATTTTCTTAAAAATGTACTAAGAGTATATATCAGGCTTTAAATAACAATATATTCTCTAATATTCATATTAGAATATTCCAAAAGATTAAACCGGAACAAAATTAAACTGTTATATTTATTTTAGAATATACCGTGTATAAACTAAAATGATATTCTAAATATTCGTTTTAGACTATATATACCAAAAGAATAATATATCAGACCTAATCTAGAACTATATAACTCTTTTATTAATTTTAGAATATGCCAAAAGATCATATCGGAAACAAACTAAAATTATATTCTAGAATATTATTTTTAGAATATACCAAAAGATTATTTCAGGTATAAACTAAAATCATATTCTAAATATTATTTTTAGAATATACTAAAAGAATATGTCAGACCTAATCTAGAAGTATATACTCTTATATTCAGTTTAGAATATGCCAAAAGAACATATCGGAAACAAACTAAAATCATATTTTAGAATATTCTTTTTTGAATATACCAAAATAATATTGCAGGTATAAACTAAAACTATATTCTGGAATATTCTTTTTAGAATATACCAAATTAATATATCAAGTATAAACTAAAAGAATATTCTATAATATTCATTTTAGAATATAGCAAAAGGATATACCTGGTACATAAATGGTACATTTAGGAAAAATTTCACATATTAATAATATTTTCGTACATTCCATGTATGTACATAGTATATGCAAAACAAATATTATTTTTTGAGTATCGGGAGCATATACGGGATATATGAATATACCCGGCTTGCTATATGGGTTGCACACGAATATTTGTGTGTCCCATGCATGCGTGTGCGTTGCTTGGTTAAAATTAATTCTGTCCACTGCACTGTGGAGAAAGATGGACTCTGCAAACTAACAAATTTGTGGAAAATCCACTTTAACTAGCAACGGTTTAGTTTTTCCAAAAACAAACATTTATTGCTAGATATTTATTTGAATATTTATATCAAATAAAGTAAATTACTTGTTGAAGTTGAATTTGAGCGCAAAATTTAAAATAATTTAAGATAAACTGGTAAAAAAACGTATTTTGATTTTTTATTAGTTACTGCCTTTTTCTATATTTGGGCAGAATTATGTCGATTTATATAAAAAATTTGTTTGGTTTTTTAAGGGCTTCGATATTTTGTGTTACCTTATTTATATTAATATAATAGAGTTTGTGAGGAATTTTTGTGTGCAGTAAGCGTGTAAGTTGCGAAACAATGCCAATTTTTGCCTACCCTTCTTTGATTAACACAACGCCACTGCTATGTTGCCATTTATACGTGTTGGTATAGAGTTATAGGCGCGCAACCGGCGTCTATTAATAATAAAAGACATTTTTTTTGTAAAACCATTATTTGAACAGGTAGTGATGAAAGCAATACCGATACTGCAACCTAGTACTGAATTATAAGCTATACAGGGTGTCCCAGAACTAATGGTAAATAATTAAACAGTAGATTCCCTGGGTCAAAATATTACGATTTCGCCATACTTACCTTAGTTCAAAAGTTCGTACGAACCGATATACAGGGTGTTAAACTTTATTTTTTCAATTCAATTTTCTTTAATAAGTTTTTTAATAATTAATATTTTTGCAAAAACTAACCAGCGTGTAATTTTTTTTTGATTTTCAAGACGAATCCGTTGAAAAATTTAATGTACAATATACAGGGTGTTCCTTAGACCGCTACCATTGCATAAAAATCAGTGTATTTTTGTTGTGCCTCGGTGTATACCAGTTTTTATGTAAAATAATGGTTTTCCCATCCTTTTTATGTAAAAAAGTTATACTGTTTTAAAGTCGCTCAGAGCAACCGTTTTTCAGATTTTTGCATTTAAAGTTTTTATTGCGTGTGAGTGATATGCGTAATTTATGTATGATACTTTCTTCAATTCTTTCTACTAATTAATAATTTTGCACAAAAAATTCGGTTTGGTGGTTTTTGGGCATGGACAACTTAATTTTGGTAAAAAAAAATATTATACAGGGAGTTCTTTGGGTCGGTAGCGTTACATTAAAATAGGTCTAACTTTTTTGTTCCTCGGTGTATACAACATTCTATTAAAAACATTATTTTTTAATTTAATTTAAGTAAAAAAGTAATAATGTTTAGATGTCGCTTAGAGCAACGGTTTTCAAGATATTTAAATTAGAAGTTTTTATTGTGTGCGTAAAAGATTTTTGATTAAATTCTTACCTACTTCACACATATTAGCTATAATCAATAGTTTTTTATAGCATTCTAAGATTGGATGTTTTCTTAAGAAATATTATGTTAAAAATATACAGGGTGGTTCTTGAATAAGCATAAGTGTGTTATCATTGTTCGTTATTGCAAGTGTGTAGGGCTTTGTTTTTAATGAGGAACAAAAACACATTCGTATTAGTTTTTTTTTAAAATGGTAAGTAAGTATACTTTATTAATGCAAGTATTTTTTTATTGTGTTGAAAAAAAAAATTTATATCAATAAAATTAATATTTTATTATTTATTTAAAAAAATATAAAATTTCTTAAGCGTGGCGCTCTCAGCAACTAAGTTAAAATTTTAAAATTATTATTCTATGCTAGATATATACCCGAGAAAAACTATTTGAAAAAATTCAAAATGCTGGAGAGGCGTTCAGAAATGCAAATCTTTATTTTAAAATCAGACGTTCATATAATAAGCGAATAAACAAATGTATTCAAGTTAACGGTGGCCATTTGGAACATTTATTGTAGATTTTTTTTGTTTTTCTATCTAAAAATTTGTTGTTGCAATAAATTATGTATAATTTTTATAATTTGTTTTTATTTTTTTTTGTTATTAATAATTATTTATTAATTAAAATAATATTCTGTTTAAAAACCTGCTTAAGTATACACAAAAAATACACTGATGATTTTAATGCAATGGTAGTGGTCCAAAGAACACCCTGTACATTGTACATCAAATTTTTCAACGGAATCGTCTTGCAAATTTCAGAAAAACCTACATGCTGGTTAGTTTTTGCAAAAATAATAATTAGTATAATGAATTGAACAAAGTAACATAAATTAGGCATATCACTCACATGCAATAAAAACTTTAAATGCAAAAATTTTAAAAACGTTGCTCTGAGCGACTTTAAAACAGTATAACTTTTTTACATAAAAAGGTTGGAAAAGCCATTATTTTACCTAAAAACTGGTATACACCGAGGCACAAAAAAAGGCACTGATTTTCATGCAATGCTAGTGGTCTAGGGAACACCCTGTACACTGTACATCAAAATTTTCAGCGGAATTGTCTTGCCAATTTCAAAAAAACTTACAGGCTCGTTATTTTTTGCAAAAATATTAATTAGTAAAAAAGTTATTAATGAAAATCGAATTGAAAAAATAAAGTTTAACACCCTATATCTCGGTTAGTATGAACTTTTGGACTAAGGTAAGTATGGCTAAATCGTAATACTTTGACCCAGGGAATCTACAGTTTAACTATGTACCATTAGTTCTGGGACACCCTGTATAATTCTCTATATAATTCTCTTTGATTTTATGTTTTCGCCCGTGAGACAGCCAGCCCCGGTCTTCCCTACCCACATAGCACAATCACGTGTTTAGCACGTAAAAAATGCGTGAGAAAAAAAACGTTGATTTTAAAAGCTGCTAGAAAAAAACATTTATTTCATATATGAAAACAAGCTTAATAGGTCATTCATATAACGTTATAAAAATAACGTTGCTAAAAACTGCGTTGTAATAACGCTATTGTCAAATTAAAACAGCAATTATATTTTTTATTTTTATCAACGTCAAAATCACATTAGATTCTCGCCTTTTCTACACGAATTTTAAAACGCGACTTGCATGGCTTTTCTACCGAATATTTTTAAGATTTTACTAGCAGCAGCGCCACCTATTGTAGGAATTTTTCACATTGACGAAATCTATCACGGAGTGCTTTGACCTCTAAACTCAAAAAACATGTTAAGGAACTGATCCCTGATCCTTCACGATCACGATGCATCAGTTAAGGCCGCTTGACATGGTGCATGACAATAAAATTTGCAGGCAAATGCATGAAATTTTGCCCAAGTGCATGCGCAGTACAAATCCAGCTGATTGTTGCAGGCAATCCATTTTTATCGGTCCGGTGCCATTTTTTTGCATGCAAACTGTACTTGTATGCATGCATGTACAATGTCAAACGAAAAGAAGATTTTTTGCAGGCAACAATTTGACCGAAATTTTTTGCTTGCAAATATTTGCAGCGCGTCATGCACCATGTCAAGCGGCCTTTATAAACCTGATAAAGACACATTAATATTCTGTGAAAGTGTTTACTGTTAAAAAATCTTGTTTGGCTTTTAAAAAAGACATAATGCATATATAAATATTATGTTTTGCCTTGAGCGCCATCTTTAAAATTGTCTTAAAGTGTTGTAGTCTTAAACTATTTAACTTTTATAACTTCCTTTCGCGTCACTTTTAAGTTAAAAAAATGTTATTAAAAAAACGTCACAAATAAAGACGCAGAAAGTAAGAAGGTTTGAGAAGTCTTATTCTAGTAGCGTTTTAGAACATGTTGTGGAGGACTTTCAAGTGTGAATTTGGCACATGAAAACCTTGTTATTTTTGTTCACGTTAATTTAACGTTGATGTGATTTTTGTGCTATGTGGGCATAGCTATGAGTTGGACCACGTGACCAAACTTTTTTTAAACTCTTATGGGTGCTTAACAATGCCCCGCACTCAAACTGAGCGCACATATTAGGTCACACGTGACAGTAGTCAGCGCCTAGACTAACTAGAAAAATGACAAAAAATTCAGAGAAGAGGATCAGCTAGGATTAATATGAATATGGCTTTGAAGTCAGGAAATAATCCATATTCAAAATGTGCAATTAGTTTTTTGAACCATTTTTATGTAACCTATACTTCATTCCGGCACACTGTGATACGTTATACACTGCCATGGCCTTTCCAGTTACTTTGTATATAATTCATTGGCCCGAACTCCTCTCTGCTTCGTTCATAGAAAACCGATTTTCTACATTTTCGAAAAACTTCCTTGCAGTTCTATTCTAAAATAATGACACAGTCCCCCCATAAAGTCGGATATATGCGCCTCTGCGTTAAGATAATTTTATTTGACCCTATAGTTTGGTCTCTAAGATGTAGCCAATATTTCTCCTACTCTTTCGCCCTACAAGCTACTTTATTTAAGCGTGTTAGAGAAGGATATCTAATGACGCGTTGACTGCATCGCCAGTATAGTTTGTGGTTTTTTCAGAAAAAAGTTTTCGTCTGTCCGTAATAAGATTTTGAGATTTTCCCAAACTAGTTTTTCGCCCATGGGGATGGAAAGTTTGATTTCTTGCCATGTGTTTTATATAGAGGCTACTTTTACTTTTTCTATTTTCAGGCGGAAAGTTAGGAAACAGGGGCGGATCTACGGGGCGTTGCACGTGAAATATTCAGCAGAAAAATTCGCCAGACAAATACATTTAAGTTTTTGTTCATATAAGAGTATGTAACCTTGTAAATTTGTGCCCATTGGGGAGTTTCTGTTAGTAGGCTCGCACAGTAGTTGGGGGTTAGGGAGCCTCCCAAGCTCAAAACTATTTCATTAAAACTTTCCACTGCGGCGCTTAGATAATTTTTTAAAACTAAGTACTCTAATATATAGTCTAAGAGCCCAGTAGGATTTTGGGCTTGAATTGCAAACCGATACTCATATATTTTAATCGATTCGTCATAAGACTATGTCCCAAAGAAAATGGAGATACCTGCGAAAATCCTGCATAAACAACCCGCCATCTTTGTTTAAAGATGGCGAAAAGGAGTTTCAATCAAATGTACGTAACTTTTTTATTATAACATCGATTTTACCCAAACAAATTGTGATTAGCGTCTACTATAATGGCCTCTCCAAATCACTATCAATACTTTGTATTTTATTTGTCTCTATACTATAAATTCTGTTCCTCAAATACGCAATTTTTTTTTTAGGTTTTTTGATTTTTTCAAGAAAACTACTGGTTTTACAAAAAAAAAATTAAATATAAAAAATATGCAGATTGTTAAGATGTATTCATTGTGGGTCTAATATTTGCTGTAGATTAAGCGGTTCTCGAGTTACACTCAAAAAAACACTAAATTGGCCTATACCTGCCCCCAGGTACAAAATTTTCATATTTTCACCAAAGTCATGAAAGTTACTAAACAACTATACAGAACGAAAAAGGATGTCAAGATAAATAAGAAACGGCTATTAGTTTCAAACAGAAACTGATACTGAGGTAGATATGGCGGCTTAAACATGGCCGAAGCGTAATTTACAATTTTATTTTTGAAGGTAATTTTTTTATGTAAAACGAACCCCCACGGGGTTAAAATGTACCTCAGCTAAAAGACAATGTAATTATCTTTAAAAAAACATAGTACACTTTTTGTCGTAAAGTTTATAGTTTTCCTGAAAAAAACAAAAAATATGCGGCATACATAATTCGATGTTTTCGTTCCATAGAAGTACGACAATGGCATGGGTCCATTAAGGGAAAAAATAATTTATGCACAGATAAGCGAACCCGCAGTTACATATTTAAACTTAGCGTCAAAAATCTTACAAAAAACATATTTGATACTTTTCTGTTAAATTGACAGGTGGTCACGTGATTTTGACAACTTCTTAATGGTTTGAGCTAGAGACTTGGGTCTTTTTTTGATTTGTAGACAAAATTATCCAATTTTGACAACAAAACATATTTTTAAAAATTTTGAATACGGTGCCGCCTGGCGCCCAAAACAAATTTTATAACTAGTCGAATCCGCATTTCGATATTTTAACTGTTGCATAATTAAAATTTTATACTTTTCCAAATTAACTTCTTGAAATTTTCTGATAAAAATGTTGATATTGGTATATTTCCCTTTGTTCTTGCGGTAGTGTTTCTAAAGTAAAACTTTTATTTAAAACTGGTGTCACCCTCTATAATTCGCCAAGAAAAAAAATGGTTTATTCGCTACTTTTCGTACTTCTTTTTAGGCCCCATCTGCCACTTTTTATCCCTGATTGTCACTTTTCATTTCCATTTCAATTGGCACTATTTCTAACTTTGTTATCCATGAATTTTTAACACTGAAATAATATACAGGGTGTCCCAGATAAAGTTCGATTTCGAAAACTGTGTAAATACAATTTTGGTTAAAATGCTACAGGTGCTCTATAGGAGTTAAAAATATTTATAGGGTTTTTTGTAATGTCGAGCAATAAATAAATATATATAATAATAAAGACAATTTTTAGTTTTTGCTTTTTTTACATTTATTCAAAGTTGTATTTCTTACATAAATCTCCATAAAATACGTAGGTAAATGTATCTGGAGTACATACTATATTTAATAGGCCTAAACTTTTCTTTTAGTTTTAGTACCTGCTTATCTACAGGTAAATATTTGCATATATTTATTTCACCTAAAAAAGTAAATTCGTAGTATTTTCCCTGATAAATGGATAAAACGAAACAGCCATCGCTCATTTCGTTTACGAGTTACATTAGTTTAAAAGGTTTTTTTTTATGTACCCACTCAAAGAGGCAAACACAAAAACTTATACTAACGCTGTTACCGGTATCATATACCGCTATTTCTATATGACGTTTTTTTGGACCCATTAAAATTTATTATAAAATAAGTCTTGTTAATATGTTTTGATTTATTGAAAATCCAATCTTCTAGTGTACCCTTTTCAACTGAATTTGCCGCCAACTTTTTGAGGGCTCTTTATTTTTACTGTTTGTTAAAACGGCCGGGAATGCAGTCTTGCCCGAGGTCTTTCCTTTCCTGAGCTGGTTACTAAGATTAAAATCCCTTGTTTTTTGTATTAGGGACTTATTCCAATATCGCCAGGCACTAATTGTGCCGGGCACTATTCTGACAGATTCGCTTCTCTTCCTGGCACTAACATTAGCCAAGAGAGTAAGAAGGAGAAGCCACGAGAGTGAGCGAAAACAAGATATATATATATATATATATATATATATATACAGGGTATCACAAAACTCTGAGTCCACTCAAACATCTTCTGAACTATTGAAGATAACTGAACCATATTTGGCAGTAATTGTTAACATCAAGAGATCTATTTTATGAAGAGGCGGTTGTGCTGCTCCTGCATTAGGGGGCGACATAGGGGCGATCAACTTAAAAATTTTAATTATAGATCCTTATCGATTGATACCTCGTTTTAAAGGTATTTGACAACTAAATACATATTTTGATATAGCCGTTAATTGTCTACACAATCAAATCTGTCAAAATCTATGGACTGTCAAAACTAATTTTTTCAGTTTTTGTCAAAATTTACAAGTTTGTTGAGAGATATCTTGTTTGAAAGGTCTTTGAAAAACCATGTACGCCAACTGTCCCATGCCTATGATAAAAAACGTGTCAAATTCTATCGACTGTGAAACTTATTCTTTTACCATTTTTTACACATTTTTAAATATATCTATACCCGCCATCCCCCATACGTGGGAATTTTTGACACATATTTTTTTGTTGGTATTGCCATGTAGGCTTTGGTTGTTTGCCTCTGGTCAATTACAGCATACCCGGGAAAAACATGGAAAAGCACGGAAATATGGATAAAATTACTTATACAGTCTGTGTCTATGAAAGGTCAGTACAATTAAAAACCACCAACTTTAGACCGACATTGCTCCGTTTTCGAAATACGGGTGTTTTGTAGAAAATAAAAATCGAATAAATAGCTAAAATATAAATATAACTTTTTTCTTAATGTATTTTTTAAACTTTTTTGTTAATGTATGCATAAAATAAGTCTCTCGATGTCATCGATCACTACCAAATATGGTTCCGTTATCTGCAATAGTTCAGCAGATATTTGGGTAGACCCGGATTTTTGGGACACCCTTTATATATTTTATAAATATAAAAACATGCCAGTGGTGATTAATTTTGATCGGTCATTTTTGTCCACAAATCAAAAAAAGAACCAAGTCTCTAGCTCAAACCGTTAAGAAGTTGCCAAAATCACGTGACCACCTGTCAATTTAAGAGAAAAGTATCAAATATGTTTTTTGTAAGATTTTTGACGCTGAGTTTAAATATGTAACTGGGATTCGCTTATCTCTGCAAAAATTGTTTTTTCCCTTAATGGACCCATGCCATTGTCGTACTTCTATGGAACGAAAACATCGAATTATGTATGCCGCATATTTTCTGTGTTTTTCAGGAAAACTATTAACTTTACGACAAAAAATGTGCTATCCTTTTTTGAAGATAATTAAATTGCCTTTTCGCAGGGGTACACTTTGACCCCGTAGGCGTTCGTTTTACATAAAAAAATTACCCTCAAAAATAAAATTGTAAATTACGCTTCGGCCATGTTTAAGCCGCCATATCTACCTCAGTATAAGTTTCTGTTTGAAAGAAATAGCCGCTTCTTATTAAGCTTGACATCCGTTTTCGACCTGTATAGTTTTTTAGTAACTTTCATGACTTTGGTGAAAATATGAAAATTTTGTACCTGGGGGTAGGTAGGTTCGGTTCAGTTTATAATTTAGAATTTAGTGGTTTTTTAAGTGTAACTCGAGAACCGCTTAATCTACAGCAAATATTAGACCCACAATGATTACATCTTAGCAATCTGCATATTTTTTATTTGTTATGTTTTTTTGTAAATCCAGTAGTTTTCTTTAAAAAATCAAAAAACCTTAAAAAAACAGCACATTTGAGGAACTTACAGAATTTATAGTATAGAGACAAATAAAAAACAAAGTATTGATAGTGTTTTGGAGAGACCATTATAGTAGAAGCTAATCACAATTTGTTTGAGTAAAATCGATGTCATTACCAAAAAGTTACGTACATTTGATTCAAACTTCTTTTCGCCATCTTTAAACAAAGATGGCGGGTTGTTTATGCAGGATTTTCGCAGGTATCTCCATTTTTTTTGGAACATGGTCTTATGACGAATCGATTAAAATATATGAGTATCGGTTTGCAATTCAAGCCCAAAATCCTACTGGGCTCTTATACTAATATGGATAATCCGAACAGAAATGTGGCAGAATCCGTTCGGTTTATCAAAACTTTCGGATTATAGAATCCAGAATAAATGATATGTATAATCCGAACACGTTCGTTTATATATATTATTACTTTTAAACTATAGAATTGATTCTAATGGGACAAACTGCACTTAGCAGATAATTAATTGAGAGAAGAGTTTTGACCAAATATATTTTTTAGTCCGCCATCTCAAAATCCAAGATGGCGAACGAAATTAAATTGTACCCTTCAAAGATGCTCGTTTATTCTTGTGTTGCGAACACGTTTTAATTATTTTTTTACAACAGTAAAAAGCTGCATTCTTGTCACGCACAAGGTACGAACTAGCAAAATAGGTTTGTGGTTCTAAAAAAATATATTTTTGTTTCAACCATTGTTTTGAATATTATACGGTTGCCTTATCATTCATGTCTGCATTTATTTCCTTATAAATTCTTTACTACTGAACCGATTTCGATAGAATAAAAAAATCGTGGTGAGAATTGATTGCTTTTAAAAGATCATGATCAAAATTTATCGCCGTCCTTGAATTTAAGATGGCGGACAGAATCATACTTGAACATAAAATGTTTTAGTTTTTGTTTTAATCCATAGAAAAGCACTGCTTTTCGGTGTGGTAGTTCTCAAAAAATCAATTTTTGTTTCAGTCATTGTTTTACAGATTATACGATTGCATTGCCAATCCTGTCTGCATTCATTTTCTTATAAACTCATTATTACTGAACCGATCTTAGTGAAATAAAATCATGGTGAAAATGAATTGTTCTTTAAATATTATAATCGAAATTTGCCGCAATCTTAAAATTTAAGAAGTCGGACAGAATCATACTTGACCATTCAAAGAGGCAATTTCTATTAGTTTTAAAAAGTAGTAAAATTAGGAAGGTATAGTCCAAATTATACGCATTTGTAATGACTTCATTTTTGTTTATCTTTGTTTAGTATATTATGAACAGCGGTGACAATAAACTTTTAAAAAAAGTAATGTCTATGATTAATTAATTTGTTAAATAGGTAGGTAATGAGTATGACCCAAAGTTTGAGACTACTACTTTTTACATGATTTTTTTTTAATATCACCTTGTATCTTTCAGGCTATCACAAAATTACACAATCATTAATATTTGTATCATACCCTGTAATAAGCCGAAAAATTGTGCCAAGTTTCATTGCAAATTTCTCATTAACGCAGTAGCTAAAATAAATAATGTAAAAAAACAATAAAAATGACAGTAAAGTTGTTAGAGTTAGATAAATGGTTTATAAAGTAGAATATAGTAATTGCAATGAGATGTTTATTTGACATATCTAGAGTTATTTGAGTTTTCAGCAATAAAAAAAAAAATTACAAAAAAACTTTATTGTCTAGTTACTTCTTAACCCTCTGTACAAAAATTTTTATTCAAGAAAATGAAAGCTGTACTAGCATTGTTGTACCGCGCTGACTTTGAGTTTTTCATAGTGATTTGTATCGTCATAAAAAAAAACTACTTAAATTGATCATAAAAATGTAACTTATTTTTAAAAACACCCTATATTTTTAACAGTTCAACAAAATTTTCATTTTCTTTTCGTAAAATATAAATAAAAGCTAAGTATCCTTTATTTGGTATACTTATATTTTTTAAAAATATCGTTACGTCTAAGAAATCCACATGCCTTTCCATTTTTTAGATTTTTTAAATTTACAATTATTAATTAAAACCCCCCTGCACTCCGACCCTGTACATGTCACACCAGTCCGGCAATAATTCTATTAAAGAGAAACAATTTCTTAACGATCAAAGTAAATTTTAGCAAGTTATCTTGTATAACTATACAGAATTTTAATGAGATAGATGAAATTAAAAATAAAACATCCTGTATCCTTCCTCTGCACTGGGTTTGGGATGAGCACCACTTCGTAAAATAATACCATAGTGTATTATAATCGTGCCAAGTGTCAATACGGTACGCAAAAATGCAGACAAAAGTGGCTTAGGCTCCGGACTAACTCTGGAAAACAAGTTATATCATTTGAATCGATAAATCTAGCGACAAATCCCTTATCAAGAAATATAGACCTAAGCTTTTTGAAAAACTTGTTGCAAAATATCTCAGTTCCTGTCTATCTCCTCTAACCATTGAACAACAATTTGGTTTTTACGCTGGCCGTAACACAGAGTTCAATCTACTAACTTATACGCACTTGTTGATACAGGTCTTAGACATAGAGAAGAAGTTCATGCTATCTACACGGACTTCTCTAAAGTCTTTGATAAACTTTCACATAAAATAACCATTAATACACTTAACTCTTTAGGTTAGGGGTCAGTGGCATATGGATTTCTTGGATTGAGAGCGTGCTGACTGAACGGACACATATCGTAAAATTAAATAACTTTCTATCAAACGAGATAAATGTACCTTCCGGAGTACCACAAGGCTCAAATATCTCACCCCGTCTTTTTCCTTGTTATAAACAGGGTCGGACCGTGCTTTGTATCTAGCGACTTCCTCCAGTTTGCCGATGATTTCAAATCGTTTAAGATCATATTAAGAACAGAAGATTGTGTGGCTTTACAGGAGGACATCGATAGGTTTGCAGCATGGTGTCGGGAAAATGGCATGCAACTTAACATCTCAAAGTGTCATGTAATCAGATTCTCCCGTCATCATTCATTACCTACAGTGGACAATATTCGTGATTTTGGAATTATTGTGGACGATAGACTGAACTTGGTGCCCCACATTGACTTTATAATAGATAGATCGCTTGGAATGCTAGGTTTTATCAAGAGGTGTACTTAAGAATTTCAGTCTATCAAAGCATTTTATACTCTTTATTGTTTGTTTATTTACACCTATTTCAAATTTTTCCGTGATGAGGAATACAGTTATACAGAGTTGCTGAACCAATTAGGTCTCCCAACCTTGCTAAACAGAAGTAAATTCCGCGATCTTATTACTCTTTGTAAAATACTTTACTCAATCGTAGACTACCTTACATCCTGCATCGGATTACATGTTCCACCAATTAATACAAGAAGAATATATATTTTTTATGTTCCGTTCCACACAACCAACTATAGTCGAAAATGCTTTATCTCAAGAGCTACATCTATGGGAAATCAAAA
The DNA here is from genome assembly GCA_963576565.1 of Aspidapion aeneum. NCBI lineage: Eukaryota > Metazoa > Arthropoda > Insecta > Coleoptera > Brentidae > Aspidapion > Aspidapion aeneum. The sequence continues at coordinate 113,118,155 of OY755039.1, forward strand.
CCAAAATGTTGACTTCTTTTGCAACCTTAAGGAGTTTAAAAAACAGCTAAGGATCTTATTGTCGAACTAACCATGTTGCCACATTCTGTTGACACTACAAAAGTCTCCCGTACTCACGAAATCCTACAGTTTTACTAAATTTTATTTTTAATTTTACTATGTGCTACATCAAGTAAATGGTCACATTACTGGCGCTTTAAATTTAAAATGTAAACTTAAATTAAGTATAAAACGTAAAATTTAGTACCCGTAAATTTTAAATTTTTTAGTATTTGGCATTAAACTCCGTTGACAGATGCGACGCCGACGTTTTAATGGCACGCAATCAGCGTTGATCTGGCCTAAAAGACAATATGTGTCTTAGGTCACGTGATGAATTCTCTATTTTAATCGATATTCACTCGACCGCTGCTCTTTTGGTTTATCTCGTATTTTGTCAGATGGCGCTCCATGCAGAGCACATGATTTGTTATCTCACTAGAAACGTAAGGTGAGGGACAAATCCGTATACTTAATTTAGCAAGGGTGTTACATTGACCAAGCAGTGTTCTAAAGAGTCCCATAAGGACGAAACAGTTAACTGTCAACACTTATTAGGTGTCCATTAGATCTTGGACCCCCTGGAGTGTAGGCTTTCGAACTACCCACGGAAAATTACGAGAAAAACAAAAAAATCCATATTTTTACCCGCTTAGCCATACAAAAACTTGTTTGATTTAAATTAAGTAAGTTAAACTAAATTCCACCTCGATAAATATTCTATTAATCCCTTATCCTTAGCTGTAATTGGTTCAGAGTTAAATTAGTTACAATTGTGCTGATACTAATTTAAAGACTTATTTATTACCTAATTGTAATTATAGTAATAATAACTAGTGCAATTATTTATTTTTCACTATGTATTATTCTTTTAAAAAATGGCACTGGCCGTAAATAAATAAATAAAAGTTTTTTTTGTTAAGGAATATAACTGTAAAACTAAATTTTATCTGTCAGATTTAGTTTTTGAGATATTAAACCGACGTATCACACTCAATATATAATATTTTTTTATATTATATTTTCTTTATTTGAATATATCTTCTTACCTGCTACTTATTATTAAGCATGAACGAACCAAAAACTGTATTGTAATGACTTCTCAATTTTGATGCGCTACTGTACGCAGTGAAACGGCCACCATTTTCAAACAAAAAAAGATATATAAAAAATTCGTAATTTTTTTTGATGAAATATCTTAAAATTCTACTATTAGTGGGACTTTTAAATAGACAGTTGTGACTGACGGGGTGTGACTTTTTCGCATCTCTGTATACTTTTTGAAATATGAATTTTCAAAGTTTGGCCATTTTGGTCATATGGGATTCCCTACCCTAAAATTCGCTAAATAACGTTTTTGCGAATCTTAACTCGGGGTGTGGCTTTTTTGCATCTCTATGACCCCACCATACTGTAACTCGGTGCTTTTGTTGATAAACTGTATAGTTTTTGAAATATGAATTTTCAAAGTTTGGCCATTTTGGTCATATGGGATTCCCTACCCTAAAATTCCTTAAATGACGTTTTTGCGAATCTTAACTCGGGGTGTGACTTTTTTGCATCTCTATGGCCCCACCATACTGTAACTCGGTGCTTTTGTTGATAAACTGTATAGTTTTTGAAATATGAATTTTCAAAGTTTGGCCATTTTGGTCATATGGGATTCCCTACCCTAAAATTCGTTAAATGACGTTTTTTCGAATGTTAAATCGGGGTGTGACTTTTTCGCATCTCCATGGCCCCACCATACTGTAACTCGGTGCTTTTGTTGATAAACTGTATAGTTTTTGAAATATGAATTTTCAAAATTTGGCCATTTTGGTCATATGGGATTCCCTACCCTAAAATTCGCTAAATGACGTTTTTTCCAATCTTAACTCGGGGTGTGACTTTTTCGCATCTCTATGGCCCCACCATACTGTAACTCGGTGCTTTTGTTGATAAACTGTATAGTTTTTGAAATATGAATTTTCAAAGTTTGGCCATTTTGGTCATATGGGATTCCCTACCCTAAAATTCTCTAAATGACGTTTTTTCGAATTTTATCTCTGAGTGTGACTTTTTGGCATCTCTATGGCCCCACCATCTTACGACGTTTCTAAAATTCGCTAAATGACGTTTTTTCGAATCTTATCTCGGGGTGTGACTTTTTGGCATCTCTATGGCCCCACCATACTGTAACTCGGTGCTTTTGTTGATAAACTCTATAGTTTTTGAAATATGAATTTTCAAAGTTTGGCCATTTTGGTCATATGGGATTCCCTACCCTAAAATTCGCTAAATGGCGTTTTTCTGAATCTTAACTCAGGGTGTGGTTTTTTCGCATCTCTATGGCCCCACAATACTGGAACTCGGTGCTTTTGTTGATAAACTATATAGTTTTTGAAATATGAATTTTCAAAGTTTGGCCATTTTGGTCATATGGGATTCCCTACCCTAAAATTCGCTAAATGACGTTTTTTCGGATCTTAACTCGGGGTGTGACTTTTTTGCATCTCTATAGCCCCACCATACTGTAACTCGGTCCTTTTGTTGATAAACTGTATAGTTTTCAAAATATGAATTTTCAAAATTTGGCCATTTTGGTCATATGGGATTCCCTACCCTAAAATTCGCTAAATGATGTTTTTTCGAATGTTAACTCGAGGTGTGACTTTTTCGCATTTCTATGGCCCCACCATACTGTAACTCGGTGCTTTTATTGATAAACTGTATAGTTTTTGAAATATGAATTTTCAAAATTTGGCCATTTTGGTCATATGGGATTCCCTACCCTAAAATTCGCTAAATGACGTTTTTTCGGATCTTAACTCGGGGTGTGACTTTTTTGCATCTCTATAGCCCCACCATACTGTAACTCGGTCCTTTTGTTGATAAACTGTATAGTTTTCAAAATATGAATTTTCAAAATTTGGCCATTTTGGTCATATGGGATTCCCTACCCTAGAATTCGCTAAATGACATTTTTTCGAATCTTAACTCGGGGTGTGACTTTTTCGCATCTCTATGGCCCCACCATACTGTAACTCGGTGCTTTTATTAATAAACTGTATAGTTTTTGAAATATGAATTTTTAAAGTTTGGCCATTTTGGTCAACAAATAAATACTGTTTTCTGATCGGGCACAACTAGCCGGATTAATTTGGGGGGGGCTTTCGATCCAGGACAAATACCCTAGAGCATAAATCGTCGCCTTAATGCAGAACTATTGTCACAAAATTAAGTTTTTACAGGAGAACATTTTTTTACTTGGACTTGGGAGCGTGGCGGATGTTGGAGACATTTCATCCCTTACACCCGGTTCCCACCTACGACTTTCTTGTGGATGCCCGCCATATACGTAATATTTACGTATATGATGCCCGCTCACGCGTTACAAGATCTCTTTAGCAGTGTTCCATCAAGCAATTCGACAGTCATAAAACCCAAAGCGCGCGAAATGCAGTTCGAGGCCTGTTTTAAAACGGTTTTGTTTAGATGGAACGACCAAATAACTGTCCAAAAATCGAATGCTGTTCATGTCGTGATCGATTTACTTCAGGCATGTGATCATATCAAAGTCACGTGACTAAAGGAAAGGGTAGGTTTCGTTGTCTCGCGTAGAGATAGATCGAAGGCAACGTATGAATTCGAGAGCACGAAATTAAAGTTGCACACAGAAAGGATTACACAATTACATAGGATTATCATAATACATTTTTAATTTTAGTTCTTTAAAATGCAGACAAAATTACATTAATTTAATTTATATTCACAAACTATAAACCACTACAGACTGCCTAATAAACTAAATATACCAAAATCTAAAACGAACTTGCAGTAGCACATATTTTTGGGCGAAACTTGTGAAAAAATATTTATTTTTTCTAATATCACAAGTTTTATGTGAAATTTAAATATTTATTTATTTGTATTTTGTAATTTAATTTTTACAAAATATTTGTGAGATTGCCTACATATTATAGAAAGCCTTAATATTCACAAGGTTTTTGTGATTTTATTCATTTTTAGGAAATAGAGATCGTGACACTTCTAATACCCTGTTTCCACCAATGCATGCCCACCCCGATTCAAAAAACGCATCACTTAAAGCCCGGTGCCCACCTAGGACTTTCTCGTGCGTGCCCGCGCACGCGTCACATGACTTTCATAACATTTCATATTGAGTTCATGTGACGCGTGAGCGGGCACCATCGAGAAAGTCGTAGGTGGGAACCGGGTGTAAGGGGCCATGGATTTGCACCGGTTTTACATGCAGCGTCACCTTATGCGTTTGAATTGGGGTGGAAACAGGGTATAAGAAGTTAGGAGAATCACATTTTGTAGCTTGTACTTTGGTAAGTATATATAGTTAATGACCTTAATGTTGATGCCTTAAAGCGAAGTCGGTGTTGTTCTTCTGCCAAATCTGGTGTAAAATTTCACATCCGGTGTTCCCCTCTTCTTTTAACCTTTAGTTCACGGGTCACCTGGATTTGCTGCAATCAGGGTAAACCCTTAAGTTTCTATTCCTATCCAATCTCCTGCTAAACTAGGTTTTCTTTTTCTAAGCAGGCTTTTTTCCATGGGTGTACCTATAACATTCCGCAGTCCCGTAGGAATAAAAATTAAGAGTCTCTTGCAAGAAAATCAACAGATGGTGCACAATTTGTTTTTAGAAATTTAAAAAATATTTGTATATTTTCGCGGGTTCCCGGCATTTTTTCATGTGTTAAAATTGGTTGTGAAACTCAATTTATTTTGACAAAAATTTAAATTTTTTGTGTTATTTTCTCAGACAAATGTAAATTTAATGTAATTTCATGGTATATTTTTATCTCAGGTGATGTAAACTATAAATGTGTGTGTTTTACATACAATTTTTCTAGTGCAACATTGATAAACACAAAGAAAAGAGAGAGAGCAAACATTTCTAATGCGCCTGTCTTCAATCCTTGTACTTCAGAGTATTCCAAAATAGTTTAAGTGGCTTGATGGAACGGTACAACGTTGACCTGGAACGCAAAAAGGATTTTTCGTACCGTTTTATGACCGTCGCACGCGATGATGGAACGAAGCGAATATGAAATGTTATGACAGTCATGTGACGCGTGCGCGGGCACACACGAGAAAGTCCTAGGTGGGCACCGGGCTTTAGGGCGGGTTTAATAAAACTGGACATAGAATAGTTCTGTATTAAGGCGACGAAATACTGGTTTAAAAAATCCCAAAAGTCAAGTAATCATAGCCTAGGAACTCTTTCTGATTGGGTAATCGAAGAAGCGTATTTTTCCTTTATCTGTCAAGAACTTTGTGGGCCGAAAATAGTTTAGCATATATTTAGAAGTATTTCGCATAATAAATCAAAAAGAAAGATTTTTCTTTTTCCCTAAAAATAAGAGAAAATAGTGATTAAAATTTATTGCGATTTTTTTGAATTTTCTGTTCAGTAAGCCGTAATTAGATCGGGGTTCCTAAATTCAACGACTTATTGCTAAAAATCTATTAAGAGATGAAGTCTTACGAAAAAAAGAGAAAATTATGATAGAATTGCACCTGTTTCTGTCACTTGCCTTTTTTCTAAATTTAACACATCCTTAATTTTATGCATTTGTTATGAGAATTTTTTGCGCCAAATATTAATAAATTAGGTGCAAAGTTGATGAATTTATTTAGGCCGGCATTACCTTACAATTTTGCATGAGCCGGTAATTAACCATTTTACCTTACAACGTTGCATTTGACCGCGCATTAGCGGCTGACCAGTTTATAAACCACCCACTAGAAATGGGCAAAACTGCTATTTTCAAAAAGCACGAGAAGTGAAAGTCCAAGCTCCTGCATAAAATTTGCATCGGAGAAAAGGTTGATAATCAAAAAAAACCCTAAAATTTGCCTCAGAGAAAAATTTGATACAAAAAAACCTCAATTATTTCTCAACTTCATACCTAAAACGCACCTTATTGTATACTGCTTTCTGTTATTTTATTAGTAGCTAAAGATAAGGTAACTGGTAGTGAGTGCCACGCTCCTCATGCTTAAAAATGATTTGCTTCAATAGCTGCTGCCAAATAGCAACTTTATTTCATAGCAACCCATCACTACCACCTCCCACCTTTTACACTGTGAATTGTTTGAATCCAGGCGTACACAAAAGCCTTGACTCGGACACCGGTAGGTTCGTGTGCATAAGAACTCGTCCCAACTTTACGCGAGTCCTAGATCAGATTTTCGAAATAATTTTCATCTAATTCCACAATTTAGAGCGCAAGCAATAAGCCATTGCAATGCCAGCGATAACGGCTAATTCAGGGATATCCCCTTATTTCTATCCTCTGAAATCGCGCATTTATCCTTAGGAGTGCGTTCGCAACTCTCTCCATAATTTATCTAACAAATAATAATTCAAAAATAGGATATTTTGGGAATACAAATGTCTAACAACAGATAAACTTGTAATGTTAACACAAAAATAAACCGGTAACGTCTCTTGAACATGTTTAAGGAATGTTCTTGGAATGTCTCACGAGAGGTTCTTGTTGGACCAAAACGAAATTGGATATAAAATGGCGTTAAAAACGTATTTTTCTCGCACTTGCACCTAAACCTAATACAGGTTCACACTTGGAACCAGCGCATGTTATACTAGGTACATAAAATACCAGCACATCCCTTCTTTAGAATTAGTTATCCGTCTCTACCTCAATTCTGCAACGCTTGACTTGAATTTATATTTATTTTATGTGTCAAATTTTTTAAATACCGATGAGATGTTGACTAGTTCGCTATCTAGTAGCAATATCCGTGTCGCTGCTGGGAGCCTTCTTAGAACGTACTGTTCGGGTATGACGCTGTGCCCGAACTAGGGGACATATACAGAAAGTTTTGATCGAAACGTTCCTTGAACTGCTGCTGCGAACATACTATTTTGGTCCGACGTTGTACCCGACCTACCTGAAACGTATGTTAGAAGTTTCGATTATGGTGTTCCCTGAACCATTGCTGGGAACGTTCCTAGGACGTACTAATTGGATCCGGTGATATGCCCGACCTACGAAACATACCGAAGACATGAAGACGTATACAGAATTTTTGATTGAAACGTTCCTTAAACCACTGCTGGTAACGTTCCTTGATCATACTATTTTGGTTCGATGGCGCTCTCGATCTACGGGACCAACAGGGGATGTCCCGGGAATGTAGTGTATTGTAAGAATATATAATATAGTGTGCTAATTAAATTGTAGACTTTATAAATTGAACATACCCCGAACAGGAATTTCTCCCGTTTATCCTTCAAGGATTAATAGGGACTTTAGGCAGGTCCCGGAGCAAGACTGTCGATAGGATCGTCTGTCTTCCTATGTAGGTTACAAAGGACTTTATCGAAAAGATTTGACCACTAAATTTCGCCAAAGATTCCCACGTTAGAAGCATCTTGTTTCTAAAAAAGGGTCATACACAAAAAATAATAGATATATGGCCATGCTAGGAAGGACCATGTGACAAAATTAACTCCCTAACAACATTCTTCGGAATGTCCTCTGTATTTGCGGTGGGCCGGAAACGTCGTGAAAATGAAACTGAACCTTTCAGGAACGTTACCGGCAGCGAGCGGTTCAGATCGGAACTTCCCATTCCACCTTTGTAGGTCCCGTAGGTCCTGCACAACGCTGAACCAAACTAGTATGTTCTAGGAACTTTCCCAGCAGTAGTTTAGAGTACAGTTCCGATCGAAACGTTCCATATACGCCTAAAGATCGGGCACAACGGTAGATGCACGAGATGGCGCACTAGTCACTAGTCATCATGGTACATAAGCATTTTAAGGGCCGGTTTATCTATAGAGGGTTAGCCCAGATCCGTGGATTAGAAAAAAAAGATGACTGACATATTTACCACATGCCACAAAAAGACAGCTATTAAAGATAACCCACAGGTCAGGGCTAACCCTCTATTGATAAACTGACCCTAAGAGGCGAAAACACATAAAATAAATGTTCTAAATATTAACATCAGACAAACTTCATGAATTCGAGGTAGAGATGGACGTTCTAAAGAAGCAATGATCTATAATAGGTATTATTTCTTGTGCCTTATATTATGACTTGGAATTATTTCAACTTATAAGTGCGTACCTTTTTTAAATGCAAGTGCAAGGGCAATACCGACGGTCATTTTACAATAAATTTTTGTCCCGCACGGCACTTTAAACAAATAATTTTTCTTTAAACCGTTTCTTTATGGTCCTCCTTGGAAACTACCAACCAAAACAATTAATAGTAAATAACATGTGCGGAAATTGTCACTTTTCCGCTCACGATTGCAGCTGGCCCACCGACATATACCGGAGTTCCGCCAGCAATCAATTGCGGAAAAGAAACTTTTCGCAAGTGTTATAGTCTAAATTATACGCATTTGTGATGACGTCACCAGGTGAGAAAAAAACGTATGGCGTAGATATTTTTGTCAATCAATGTTTTTTGATTGACAGTGGCGAATACTTCACATAACCAATTACCTACCTATTTAAATCATAGACACTACTTTTTTTAAAAAGTTTATTGTCACCGCTGTTTACAATATATTAAACAAAGATAAACAAAAATGACGTCATTACAAATGGGTATAATTTGAACTATAGAAACGTTTATTAAATTCATAGATTTCATATGCCTAAACATCCACACCATATCGCGAAACATATGACTGGAAACATTATTTGCCAGATCGTTGCCATGCGGATAAAGCATTCTTGACAACTATTTGAAAGATGGGTTGTTAAGGACACCGAAAAAAATAAATACTAAAGTACCGATTCTTATGTTTTTCGCAGCGTGTGGAAAACTACTTTCTCAAAAGTTTCTCTTTTAACACTAAAATTCGTGCGGAAATGTGACACTTTCCGCACACTCGCAGAAAAAAGCTATAATTTGCAAATTCTTATTATATTGACTGAAAAAAATATTAAGTAAGGAACTCGCTACGCATCGTTTTGCCAACGGAATTTGCGTGCGGAAAAATGAATTTTTTGCTCTTGTTAGGAAAATAGCTATTTTAACGGCCTTTTCTTTAAGTAAAGTGTCTTACTTCTGCTTTTCAACTCATTCAACAGAAATATACAAAACCGAAAAACTGGATTGTGCCTAGGGTTGCCAGATGCCACGATTCAGCCGCGATTACAACGCTTTTCCACCTGTGTCAGTATTCTTGAAATCTCTCCGAGTAGTACTCCTTCAAAACTGGGTGAAAGTCAAACTGCGCATGCGATGTCACTTAATTTCCGCATCTCGATTGGTCCTCGCTCGAACACTGGTGTCACGCCCAACGCCAAAGTAGTCAATCGCTACGATTTTGAAATTGAGTAGAATGCAAGAATTCGAGAGAGTATTTTAAAGTAGTCATACAAAATAGTGCAGACACAGCCAGCCAGATGGAAACATTCAACTTTTTTACTTCCAAACTTTTGACCACGCGCAACTAATTTTTTTTTCCATGCCACCTTACTCAGGTGATAAGCAAAACTGCTGCAATAGGTGCTTTTTAATAACAGTTTTCGCAACTGAAGCTTTGGAAATTTAACTACCAAAAATTTGAAGACCAAAAATATAAAAGCATTGACCGACATTTTTTTGAATAATGCTTTAAAATAGCTAGTGAGAAAGGAAGCAAGAATTTGCCTCAACCAAAACAAAAGGTCTCTCTACTCGATAATTTCCCAACGATATACCAAAACTCTAATTTTCTAACTGGTTTTGTTTTGTCATCTATAAATCAGAGAAATGGCGTGTTAATTACTTTCTCCAATTTATTACAATTTTCTGTACTTCTATGCTCGGTTTGTGTACTAAACCATAGAACTAGAAGCTTCAGCCCTTCAGCTACGTGGTGTCATCATTAGATCCTGACAGGGGCCCCTGGGACTTAAAGAAATTGGCTACACATCGGTGAGTACTCTTGTTTTCGACTTTCCGTTGTGTGATTTACAGCAATTAACCTATGGACTCTTAACTTTCGTATCAATATTATGTTTGTTCGCGATTTCGTTTAATAAAAATATATACAGTCCATTACAGCTATCGTTTTTCTAACTGCGGGCAACATCCATTCAGAAGCAACTTTTTGTTATATTCCGTAGCAGTTACAATATTTGTAAACATTTTTTTGAAAATAATTTTTTTCAAAAACTATTTTTTAAATTAGCTGGCCATACACACAGAGGTTGATCCGTCGGTTTGGAACGGCACAGATAAGTCTGACCGTTTTGTCCGTAAGGGTTGAAAACTGCTGCAGTCCACTAACACAAAAAAAAATCTTTAGAATCGATCCTTCATATCGGGCTGTGGCAGACATAACCGCGCGTTAGTTGGCTAAAACTCAAGATTTATCTGCCGGTTTAACCAAAACTGTGGAATTTCGTCAAGTCGAAAGTTTTATGCGGCACGGTATTTTAAGCAGAGTGTATGTAAAATGTTTCGTGCTAAAAAGAAGCAGGCTCTGTGCATGGGAATGATTATTAATATGGAAATAATGCATAGTGGTGTAAAAAAGAGACGTTCCAAGTGGGTTAAAAGTTATTTGCTTACGAGGAAACGATTTAGCCATGACCTTCTATAAAAGAGTTAAGAGAAACTGACCAGACGAGAGAAACTTTCGTCGTTTATTTTCAATTAATAAAAGAAGGCACTATTTATTCCGGTTCATATAGTAAACAAAGGCCATGTGTTAAAAGATCACAGTTGATATTACAATGTAAATGTGTCAAAATTGTGCCTGGCACCATTATAGCCTGGCTTTATTTTAATAATTCTCCATTAACATGTATGACCTTTTATTAAATTTGGTAAGAGAGGATCTTACGAAACAAGATATCCAAATGAGAGAAGCCATTGGACCAGAACAGCGATTAAACCAACAGAAAAGTCTGCGCTGGTTAAAATATCTGTGAGCGCGGAACCCACAAGTTTCGCCCGCCGGTCTGAACTCACAGATAAATCTATACCGGCTATAACTGGCGCGTGGAATGTCCACTAATTGAAAGACAAATCCGCCAGTTTGAACCGCGCCGTTCCAAACCGGCGGATCAACCTCTGTGTGTATGGGCAGCTATTAGCTCCCCTATCTAATGTCAATATTTGTGTTAACCGAACCCTGTTCAATTGATTGCAAACGTATCCTATAGTATGTGTCCCCGTCGTCGCGTCCTTCTTTCTCCCAGCAGAAATCTGGCAACCCTAATTTTGCCTTGTACCTATTTACAAAAGAAACTCGTGTGTGCCCTACATGTTTTCATTTATAATTCGTTAGGGATGTGTTAATTATTTTTGTTTGATAATTAAGCATTCTTTTTGTTATATTGTCGAAGAGCTACAAAAACAGTCAAGAGACTGATACGTGGGTTTAATGTAAATCTAGGCTTTAAAAAATTAATCGCCTAAAAACTGACCTGTTTTTTATCCTCCCTTGCCTTGCTACAAGTGCAAGAATCAGTGACGGTCCCAGAAAATGGGATGTAAAATTTCAGACCTCATTGATTTTGGCTGCGACTTTGGCTTCTCCTTCCAAAAATCCTCCACCAGAGTTATTTGTAATATTGATAGACACTAGAAATAAATCAATAATAGTTTATAGTAGAGTAAATTTGTAAAATAAAGCTGCAAAAAGGGTATATATTTTTTAATTTTACATGTTAGTACCTAACACCAAAAGCTAAGGTTTCATTCGAGGATCCCCGATTTTCCGGCTTCAGGATCCAAGATGGCGGCTGCCAAATTTTAAAAAAAATGTATTCCCTGTTTTAAGAGAAATTAAATTTATTTTGATGGATTTAAGTTAAGGGGAACTACTCAATTTAAAAAATATCGAAAGAAATTACACCTGTCACTTCTAATGGCGGCTATATTAAAACAAAATCGTTTTTCTTCGATATTTTCTTTTTGTTTTGTGCGATATTTATTTTTAATTAAAGCTAGTGCACACCTTTTTAAACATACTGAAAATAAGATAGGTTCCCTCGCCGACTAAACGATGGCGCTTAATAGTTCAAAAATAAAAAATTCATACTAAATTAGGGACACCAATTTCATACATTGCATAATAAATGACATACGTTTATTATTATTCAAGATGGCGTCGTTAAAAAACAACGGTATCTTCTTGGTTTGGTATTTTTTTTATTAAGACATATACTTTTGCATTATCCATAATGTTTTAAATTATCATGTACAAGAAAAATATAAGTAATTTATTGATTTTTTAAAGATGGCGGCCGAAAAAGTACAGAAAAATTTTTGTTTTGTTTTTCGAAATTTAACAAAAAAAACTGGACACAACAAGACGTCAGTCATTAGAATCTGATGTCAAAAATAACATATGTCAAACACTTGCCAAATTTTTGACATAATGTTTTGTTTTGTTAAATAAATAAACCCTGTATTTATTTCTTTTTCAACACTAGGGCTCCTTTTTCTGTTTGCCGTTTTTGAAATATTCGCATTTTAATAATTTAAATAAACAATAAGGATGTTGCCTTTTTGTTAATGAATAATTAAGTTTTTAAAATGCTAATATCAACAACGGCTGGACCAAATATATTATATATTTTTGAAAACATATTATACATTTTTGAAATAAAAAAAGGAGCTCTATCGACTAAAAAAATTATATACAGGGTGTTAAATTTTAAAAAATAAAACATATGTCAAAAGATTGGCAAGTGTATGACATATGTCATTTTTGACATCAGATTCTGATGACTGACGTGAAAAATTAGTTAACTTTGCTTATTTAAACGTTGCAAGAATTAAAAAATAACTTTTTTATCTAAACCTCGGCCGACATCTTAAAATTTTAAATGTCAAATTGTAACTTTTTATACATTTTTAGAAAACTTGGTTTACTATTGATAAAATCAAAAATTTAATTTGATCTACAGGTTATAAATGTCTCTTTTATTTTTTACATATTAAGCGCCATCATTATGTCGTAATCAATTTATTTTCTCTTAGAACAGGGAATTCATTTTTTTTCTTAACTTTGGCAGCCGTCATATTGGATTCTGATGCCGCAAAATCGGGGATCCACGAATGAAAATGTAGCTTATGGTGCTAGCTACTACCATGCCAAACTTTAAAAAAAATATACCCTTTTTCCGCTTTTTCTTGAAATACCCTACAATTAATCAACCTACGCGTTTCATTTCTCAACCTATCGAAAATTTGTGAAGTGAGAACGCTTTTCTGTAGGATTCTTTATAAATGAAAAATGCTCCACGTGGGAGAGTTGGAATCACAATTGTATTTTATCTTTTATTTCGGCGTTTAATTTATTTTTTTTAATAGTTTTGAGATATTTTTATCTTAAAATCGATTTTCGGAAGTTACAGAAATTGCTAAGCCATTATTATTGCGAAAAACAGATTTTTAAAGTAAAGTCAAAAATTGACCTAGTTTTATGCGTAATTTTACTAAAAAAACTACGTAACTTAAAGTTTTTATTTTGCGAAATCAATTTTCAGGATTTTAAAAGTTTGTCCTTTAACTTAAAGGTTCATTATACAAAAAGCAACAAAAAATATAAAGAATTTTAAATCCTCCTATAATAATATTTTACGCTTATAAAATTTGTGGTGGAATAATGAAATAATGTTGAAAAATATTTCAGTAAAATTTTATGAAAATCCCTATAGTGCCTTTTGAATAGTAAGTATTTACCATTTATTTAAATACAGGTAGGTGTTGGAACAAAATGGTCATAAAAATTTTTTAGCAGTCATAATTTGTAATAAAATAATAAAATTTGCGTTGCGCAATCTTTTAGCTATTCCTACACAAAATTCATCCGTATCCGCCAATAACTTCTGTGTGCAGTGCTGTGGCGGCTCGTGACGTTCGCAATAGATGACGCAGGATTTCCCTCCCCCCTCCATGTTTTATACACACATAAAAAATAAAAATATAGTAATATGCTAACCTATTATATAAAGAACTTACCTAAATTCAGTAAAATCAGGTAGGTAGTAGGTGTTATTTCTGTGTGTGTGTGTGTGTATATTTTTTCTGTCCGTAACACGATAGCTCCTAAATCGCTAAACCGATTTTCATAAAATTCAGGTAAAATAGTGTTCGACACTCTTACGAGCTGATTAGATTTTGGTCAAAATCCATTAATGCTAATGACGGTTATTTGACAATTAAAAACTTTAAAAAATGCTAATTTTTTTAACGCAGCATCATATCAATATATAGTTTTCGGAATATGGTGGACTACGTTTTGCCCAATAATTTGTGTTATAACCAAAAACTTCGTAAGAGCTTTAGTTTCTGAGATATTTACAAAAAACTGTTTTCAAGGCCGATATATTATCATGGCTTTACTTGAAGTATCTTAATAGGCTAGCTAGGAAGGTATCAGATCCGTCATGTATCCATGTCATCGTAAATGGCTTTTTCGATACAAATTTTTGATAAATTTGTCTTTCCTCTAAAATGATCCTTCGCAGGTAGGTTTTGATCGAGGCCCACATAGCACAAAAATCACATCAACATTAAATTAACGTGAACAAAAATAACAAAGTTTTTTTTTACTTGAAAACAACCTCATACTCATAAAAACAAGGAGAAATCAAGCTATAAAAATCCACTTTTTGCTGAAGTTTATGTGTATATAACGTGTTTTTTACCCTCGTTATTTTCATGTACCAAATTCACACTTGAAAAGTCCTCCACAACATGTTACAAAACGCCACTAGATTAAGACTTCTAAAATCTACTAACTTTTTGCGTCTTTTTTGGTCACGTTTTTTTAATAACATTTTTTTAACATAAAAGAGACGCGAAATGAAGTTATAAAAGTTTACTAGTTTAAGACTACAACACTTCAAGACAATTTTAAAGATGGCGCTCAAGGCAAGAGAAAATATCTATATATCTATCTATATACATTATGTTTTTTTTAAAAGCTAAACAAGATTTTTTAACAGTAAACACTTTCACAGAGTATTAATGTGTCTCTATCAGGTTAAATGACTGATGCGTCGTGATCGTAAAGGATCAGGGATCAGTTTCTTAACAGGTTTTTGGAGTTTAGAGGCCAAAGCACTGCCTGATAGATTTCGTCAAAGTGAAAAATGCCGACAATAGGTGGCGCTGCTGCTAGTAAAATCTCAAAATTGTTCGGTAGAAAAGCAATGACCGTCGCGTTTTAAAATTCGTGTAGAAAAGGCGTGAATATAATGTGATTTTAACGTTAATAAAAATCACTTAAAACTAACGTAAAAACAGTGCTGTTGTAATTTGATAATGGCGTTATTACAACGCAGTTTTTAGCAACGTTATTTTTTATAACGTTAATGAATGACCTATTAAGCTTGTTTTCATATATGAAATAAACGTTTTTTTCTAGCAGCTTTTAAAATCAACGTTTTTTTTCTTACGCCTTTTTTACGAATTAAACACGTGATTGTGCTATGTGGGGGAGTTGCTTGCTCGCCGATTTTCGTAGAGCAAAAGGAAATACCTACGGTATTTCCTGGTGTTTCCCAGTATTTCCTCAAATTTCAATGGTACCTATTTCCTAATATTTCCCAAAGACTTCCTGGTATTTCCTAGAATAGTTCCCAGTACTTCCCAAGTATTTCCTGGTATTTCCCCGAATCTGTACACCAAAAGGAAATACCGAGCCCCCCCCTCGGTTTTAATACGTTTGAGAGAGGAAAAGCTGCGCTCTACCGAAACACTAGTGGATGGAATGGTCACTATTAAGCACAACAGCTTCCTTGAAGATGCTTCTATTCTCAAATAATGTTTCCATTTATCTGTGAGGTTCCATATTGCTTGCTCCAAACAGTTGGCTGAACACTTATTAATAAACACGGCACACAAAAAAGTTTATTCAAATAGTGGCTACCGCACAGCTACCCAAACTCTTTGTACCACGATTCTTTAAAATATCTAATGTACACTTTGTCTTTAACCTTAGCCGGTTTATTTACGTTCAATATAGGAGGACGGCTTTTCGTAGTTCAAAAAGTCTTTTTTGTCATCGTCGCTCCACCTCAAAAACGGGTTTCCAGTAACACACATTGCATCGGACACAGGGAACATTGTGCAAAATAATTAAAATAAATGTAAATATTAGGCCGTTAACCGGATACTACTTCAATAATGTACACAGGTTCAACACCTGATTTCTTTCCCGCGTCATATCAAATAGACACAGGCGAATGAAAAACAAATAACGCTTCAACAATGCTTGTCTGTACGCTAGACCCACATTCTGTGCACTGTATAGATTTCCATGGCGATATATTTAGTTGCCTGCTAATTGCAAAATATAGAAAGAGAGGACGACATGTCGCTATAGAATTCGACAGTACAGAATCCGCGGCGGCGAACGCGGTTTTTATCGGTTAATAGGTAATAAGGTAACCAACCGCTCGTTCGGTTTTGCTGACGCGGGACGGATTTTTAATTTTTTGTCCTGTCTTAGATTCTTAGATTATTATATTTAGTGTGGAAAAAAAGGTGAAGCAGTGCTTCACATGCATCATTGGGAGAGCCGCTATTGGTGCAGTGGTCAAAAGATCTTACGAATAATTTTCCTTTCAAATTTTTTTAGTTGTTTTTATTTGCTTTTGTAAGTGTCTATGATTCGGACCCATATGTCAATACCGGTCTAATCTGTTATGTTAGTGTAGATTTTTTGTGTTTTGATCTCGTTATTATCCTTGACTTGAGCAGCTTTAAATGAGCATAAAAGATTCTGTTTTCGTTGATTATCCTCTGGTTTATTGCCTCTGCAATAGAGCTTTTTTTGTTTGTGTTGGGTCCCATGTATGTAAACTTTTATACTTGCTCGAAAGTATAACCAAGTATCTGAAAATTACGAGCATATCTCTCGTTACTAGAGGAAGAAGTTAATGTATTTAGTTTTTGACTCATTTATTTGTTCTACCATGAAGGGAAATATTCTCCGCATAGCCAGCTATCTGCGTTGATTTGCCAATATATCCGCTTGTGTCAATCATCCTATCAGGAACCAGATCAAACAGCAGTGAGGATAACGCATCACTTGCCTTACTCCTAAACTTACAAAAAGAGGCTTTGAGGGCTGGCTTATTTATTCGGACCACAGCTTTGGAACTCTGAATAGAAGCGTTAATAAATAATATGCAGTAATAAGCATTAACAAAACACGTAACAAGAATAATATCTTACAAGCTCTCTTGCAAATCGATAGGTCCACCTACGATAAGCTACTTAAATTCGGTAATGTCTTTGTAGGGTATGATAGCTGCACAGTCTATGACGGTCTTACTATTCCGCGTTGTTTTAACTGTAACGAATTTTACCACCCATCTAAAAACTGCGAAAAAACTGTCTCTTGTCCAAGATGTGGCAAAATTCATGACGTTAAAGACTGCAAATCTGATGACCTACAGTGCACCAACTGCATAAAACTTAAAAAGGACGATGACAGCATTAAAATTGATCATGCCGTATGGGATACTAATAAATTCACTGCATATAAAAACGCAATAACTAGACTGCAAAAAAACATCATGCAACAATAGCAAACAGATCTCCCACCTAAATCAGATTCCGTTGATTTTTCACTTTATTACCAGAACTGTCAGGGACTTAGAAGTAAAACTGGCAACCTCTTACTTTCAACGTATACATGCGACTATAATGTGATTTCATTTACTGAAACTTGGCTGGTTCCTGACATTTCTGATAGAGAGTTTATGAACTAATTTTAACGTTTACCGCCTTGATAGAGATAGAAAGACAACAGGCCTGACAAGGGGTGGGGGTGTTCTTTTAGCGGTCAATAACATCTTGCAATCTTCTCAAGTTATTTTTCCTACATCAATAATGACACTGATTCCCAGGTTTGCGGACATTGTTGGAGTAAAAATCCATTTTCAGAAATCATTCATATATATTTTCACAATATACATACAACCTCCGGTACGCCCCACGGATATAGAGAGTATTCTCGACTTTTTATATTGCACTTGATATTATTCCTAACAACAAAGTTATAATCCTCGGTGACTTTAATGTCCCGCAATATGCGAACTTTCTAGACTTCCAAAATAAACACCAATTTACTGACACTCTGGTAATTAAATTAAATGACTTTATGAGCATATTTCAACTGACGCAGATGAACTTTCAGCGAAACTCGATAAATCGAACCCTTGACTTAGTTTTACAGAAAGATGTTAACCTAATATGCACAAGAGCAACTGACGTACTGGTTCGTGAACATGACCACCATCCGGCTCTAAATGTTCACGTTACCGGACTGGCTGAAGACACTAATCTGTCTAATATTAATTCACAAACAGTATACAACTTTCGAAAGGCTAATTTTCAAGCTTTATATCTGCAACTCTCGAACACAGACTGGGGTTTTTTGAATGACTTTGAGGATTTAGACCAAATGAGTCAGCAACTATACATATACGTTTACGGTATTTTTGAAAAACTGGTTCCAAAATATTCAAAAAATCCCAAAAAGCGGCAGTTTCCTCCTTGGTTTACACCCGATATCATTAAAAATATATATAAAAAAAAGGCTGCGAAAAGTAAATAAAAAAATCCAAATCCTGACACCTACCGCGAATTTAGTCAATTAAGAGCATATTTAAAACTAGAAATAAAAAAACTACACCTGGAATTCATACATACCGCTGAAAATAACATAAAGAGCGATCCCTCAAAATTCTGGTCTTTCATAAACAGCCAAAAAACAACGTCATCAATTCCTAGCATAATGTACCACGATAACACTGAATATGACTCTATGCAATCCATTTCGCAGGGTTTTTCAGACTATTTTAAGAGCGTTTTTAACGACAACCCCATACAACCTCCTCAGAATCACACGGCGAATAATAATTCCCCCTGTATTTGCATAACAGACTTCTCAAATACGGAAGTTGAAAATGCTCTTGGAAAGCTTAAACCTAAATTAACAGCGGGTCCAGACTCCATACCAAGCTTTATTATACGAGATTGCGCCTCCATTCTCGCGGTTCCCTTGTGTAAATTATATAACAAATGCCTCAGTGAGTCGAGAATACCCTCGTCGTGGAAGGTCAGCAAGGTGTGTCCCATTTTTAAATCTGACAATAAATCTTATATTAAAAATTACAGACCTATAACTATAATTAACAACTTTTTGAAAGCCTTTGAATTTCTCTTGCATAAGTCTATCTACCCCTCTGTGAATAATGTTTTATCACCTAATCAACACGGCTTCATTAAAGGACGTTCTACTGTTACCAATCTTCTCTCTATAACACAAACCATTTCTCAAACTATTCACGCAGGTCAACAGCTGGACGTCATATATACAGATTTTTCTAAGGCGTTCGACAGACTTGACACCGGCGTGCTATTAACAACCTTAAAAAATTTCGGTTTTAACATACCATTATTAAACCTAATAAAATCTTGCTTAAGTAACAGACGCCAACACGTGTATGTAAATGGTGTTAGGTCTGCCGAATACCTTGTCAGCTCCGGCGTACCACAGAGCTCTGTGCTGGGACCTCTTTTTTTCGACATCTTCATAGATGGTTCGGGAAGGGGCCTCGGTTCATCCAGCCTTTCATATGCTGACGATTTTAAAACATTCAGACTAATAGGTGACATCTCTGACTGTATAGCTCTTCAAAACGATCTAAATGCAATCCAGAATTGGTGCGTTCAAAACGGCCTACCTCTTAACATTGCTAAATGCAAAGTAATGACGTACACAAATAAAGCTACATATCTAACGTATGACTATGCTATAAATGGCCAAGTCCTGGAGAGGCCGGAAACCATACGCGACCTAGGAGTAATTTTTGACAAGAAACTATCATTCTCTTCTCATATTGAAGACATTACATCAGCTGCATCGAGAATCTACGGTTTCATTGTTCGCATCTCAAAAGAATTAACTAACATCTCAGCGCTCAAGAGTCTTTACTTTGCTTATATTAGATCAAAGCTCGAATATGCGTCTATTGTCTGGAATCCACTTCCACAATCAAGTTAACCAAATAGAAGACCTCGAGAGAATTCAAAGGCGTTTCTTAAAATTTTTATCCTTTAAAGTAGATGGAACCTATCCCGCTCAAGGAATCCCTCAAAACCACCTTCTCGCCAGATTCGATATTCCTATCTATCCACTTTCTATCTGCCAACGCCTAGACTAAATGTTTTAAAGTATTCACCGCTTTATACAATGTGCGACATTTGTAACAATACTCCAGCTATCGATATGTTTAATACCAATTTAAAGCAGCTTAAAAATACGCATTTGCAAAATAATGCCTAAAAGTCCAACCTATTTTTGTACATCTAATTAATGCTTAAGACATAAACTTATTATACTCGTTTCTGCTTAAGACTACCTTTACTTTTATTGTATATTTATGTAACTCTCATTTATTCCTGTCATTGTAATTGGGTTCGCCCGTAATGATATAGTAAATAAAAAATAAAAAATAAAATAAAAATAAAATAATAAAGCATTGCAAGAACCAGAAAGTCACGCTTGGCTCCTTGCTCTGCCTTCTTCTTCTTTGGGTACACTCTTGGAGGATCAGACTTTCCGCGTTTCCTGTGTACGGTCCTCATGATTGCGCTTCTTGTGGCCAAAACGTAGATATTTATGGCTACCATGGCCTGAGTTGCCACAAGAGTGCAGGAAGGATGGCTCCTCACAGTTAGCTGAACAACATCCTTCAACGGGTTTTGACCTCTGCAGGATTCCCTTCAGTCCTTGAACCCGTTGGGGTGTGTCGAAGTGATGGAAAACGCGTAGATGGAATGACCAGATTTCCTTGGAAGTCTGGCAAGCCTCTCTTGTGGGATGTCACATGTAAAGATTCTTTGTGTCAGTCGTACATTCACTTGTCTTCAAAAAAAGCAGGAGAGGTTTGTCGTCTGGGTGAGTCCACAAAGAGAAGAAAGTATGAGGAACTTTTGGACCACTTTTGTTTTGAGCCCTTTTCTGTTCAAACGCTTGGTCCCCTTGGAGAAGAAGCCAAACAACTGATTGAAAAAATTAGTAAACATATAAGGGGCCCATTGGGAAGTGGTTCAATGATTAAGTCATTTATTTTTCAAAACGTGAGTCTGGCTGTTCAGAGGGGCAACGCGGCGACGGTACTCGGGACTCTTCCTTCACAGAGAGGTTTGGATGAGGTATTTTACATTTAATTTTTATTTGATTTTTTATATATAGTTTTATTTTTTATTGTTATTATATTAAGAACTTATTTAATTTTCTACAATAAACTATATTGCACGTTAAATAAGTATTTAAAAAAATATATTTAAGTTAAATAGAAATGGATTTCATTTAAATCTGGGGGCACGGCAGTGTCCCGTCAAGTTCGCGCAAACTGCTGTACTACCTTTTCTTCAAATAGTTCAGCCCATATTAGATCTATCGATAATTCTACTTCAGAATGAGCTACAAAACTCAAACTTTGCTTAGTCGTACACCTTGATAGAGTTAACAATCCCTCCGAGGTTCATGGACTTCCATGAAGCAGTAAAGTAGTTACGGAATTTTCAAAAACGTCGAAATTGCCACTCACTCGCTCACTCACTCATGTATATATCATCAAAATTCTACTGTACTACCAGACATGCTACAAAGCTGAAATTTGGTAGACTTATAGAAATTATGACCAAACCCACCATTGGAAAAAATCAAAAATCCTCAAAATTTTCATTTACAACCCTCCCCTCTACATTTAAAATTATGAAATACATGTAAACTCATGTAAAATTAACATTGCCCACTTCCAGAAATGCTAGAGGGCTGGGTTTTGGCAAACCGATAGAAGCTATGATAAAATATAGGAAAAAATTAAAAAACATCAAAACTTTTATTTTATTCCCTCCACTATACATGTTAAATTATGTAAGACTTTTATTGCCCGATTCCCGAAATTATACAAAGATGTGATTTGGCAAACTAACAGAAACTAAAGACAAGTTCTTAAAAGGAAACTCTAATCTCCCAAGGAAAATTAAAAAAAGCTAAAGCATCGCAAAAGTTTTGAGCATATTCCGCATATTTTAATTTCTTTAAAAAAGGAGTGAAATCATGCCAAGTACGCGAAACTGGAATTCCGTAAAATTAATTAAGATAAAAATATAGCCAAGTTCCCCAATATAAATTTCAAAATAAAAGTTTTTACTAGTTTGGAAAAATTTTCTTAAACTTGGCTATTACGGCTGCAAGTTGACTCTTAGGCACAGTGCTCAACTGAACATAAACAAGTTTGGCTGGAATAGCAAAGTTTAACAAAACTTTTTCAAACTAGCAAAAACCTTTAATTTTGAAATTTATATTGGAGAACTTGGCTATACTTTTATCTCAATATTTTTACGGAATACCACTTTCGCGTACTGTTGTGGTTTGTTGTTTGTTTTTGTTATGATAAATATGTGTTTAAATAGATTGAATTGAATCAAACGTGTAGTTGAGTCAAGATCATTATTTATTTGTGTCAAGCTCCGAAATTAAATTTGAGGCACACAATTTTTTTCTATCTAGGTAAAAATTAATTTATTGAAAATAAATTATGCATGGCCTTAACTTAACAAAGTTTTCAAAGTTCTATTAAGAATTATATTTTCAATAATATTTGTCATAACGTCAAAATTCAGTCAGAGAGTGTCACAGTTTCTGAGATATAAATTAAGATTAGGAATCACTATTACAATAAAATTTCGGACTTCCATTGTCTTTATTTATTTTAAACACGACGTTTCGGTTAGTAAGTATCTCTAACCATTTTCAAGTGTAAACTAAACAATTCAGTCTACAGGCTACTACTTATACTACTTGTTGCGCAGTCAGGTGTAATGGCCCGCCCCCTTTTTCAATCCTAAGATGCTTTTTTTCCTTAGGAGTGATTTCCATATGTTTGATATGTCCGCGCTTGGTTGACTATGAACTTCTTTGTTCTGCATTATGAACGCAGCTTCAATAAACTTTTGTTTTCGCTAATGTGACTCCTAATGCAAAACTTCCGACCATTGAATCCTGTGGTCATTTGACCATACATGATCCGCTAAACCAGATTTTTCAATATCTCCTAATTGGGTACTTTTTAGATGTTCATTTACTCTAACCTGAAGAGGCCGTTTCGTTTCCCCTACATATGATTTACCACACTCACACGAAATTTGTTAAATACATTTCTTTTTAATTGAGGGATTTTCTGGTTTTGTTTTAGTTACAAAGCTCCTTATTGTATTTCCCTATGAAAATACTGTTATTATATTATAGTGTGTGGCTGTTCGTCTTATATTTTTAGAAATCCTTTGAACAAATGGAATGTAAACAACACCCAACGGATTATTATTATTTTGAGAATTTGCTACATTTGGTTTGTTTTTAATTCTAGATGTTTGAGTTTATTAAATTCTCAGAATAACCATTCTGTTATAAGTCCTTTTTAATGTTGTAGATTTCGGTGGTTAGTTCTTCATTATTACTACAAATATTTACCGCTCTTAAACACAAACCTCTTGAGTCCTTGTTTTGTATCAAAGACTGATTAGACTTAAAATTTAGGTGCATTTCTGTGTGTGTACGTTTCCTATAAACAATGGTTTGAATGTTTCTGTCTATTCGTTTGACAAGAACATCCAAAAAGGGTAAGGCCGATTTTTTTTCAATTTCTATTGTGCATTTGATTGTTGGTCGAATACAGTTCAGACGGTGTAGAAGATTCTGCAGTTTGTCATCATTTTTCGGCCATATATTAAATGTGTCATCCATGTATCCATAGTTTTGGCTTAACCCTTGCTGTGTTGATCGCATGGTCCTCGAACCACTCCATGTACAGTCAAACCTCTCTAACTCGAACCTCTATAACTCGAACCCCTCTATAACTCGAACCTTTTAAGCGGTCCCTGCACTTTTTACATGTATTTTGACCTATGTAGCTCCAGTTTCTATAACTCGAACTCTCCATAACTCGAACTGTTTTGGTTGTCCCTTCAGGTTCGAGTTATAGAGGTTCGACTATAGATGTTTGCTACCAGAGACGAACATATTTGAAGTCGATCATTTGGCACGTAAAATTTATCTTTCACTTGAAAGTAAGAGTTACGGAGACAGAGGTCCAACAGATTTATCACCCAGTCCACCGATAGCATTGTTCTCTCGTGAACTGTATCATTAGTTTAGTAATTTATTTTTGATGATACAGAGTGACTCGACTCATTCATTTGCACGTTGGCGTACAGACTTTCTACATCAAAACTTACAAATCTATCGTCGGGATCTAATTCGATCTCTTTTAAAACCTCGACAAAATGTTCCGAGTTTTTGATAAAAGATTCGGACTTACTCTGTAGTGGTTGATTTATGTCCAACAAAAACCTCGGCAAATGGCTAGCCGGTCAGTCCCTGGAGCTGGTAATTAGTCGCAGTGGTATATCCTTCTTATGGATTATTGGTGGTTCATAAAAATGTGGTGCCTTACTGTGGTGTGGAGTCAGGCAGGATCTAACGGCGTCCGGGATATTTTCAGCATAGTTCTTCAACGTCTTGTAGATGCGTCCTTCTATGGTGGTGGTTGGATCTTTTGGTAGGTGCTCCGGTTTAGCAAATCATGCATGTTCAAATGACCACAGGATTTAATGGTGGGAAGCTAAAATTTTGTATAAGGAGTCACATTAGCAAAAACGAAAATCTATTGAAGCTGCTGAAGTGAAACTGCGAACTGGGCCTTAGACTAAGAATTATATTTTTAATATTATTTGTCATTACGTTAAAGGTTGTCAGAGTCACGTGGTTAGCGAAACAAGGTTTTCTAATTTAAATTCTGAATGATATTTTCAACAAAATTTGTCATTGCTTCAACGTTTACAACTCACAGTTTTTAAAAAAAGCAAATTGTTTATATCTCAAAAACGACAGCAGCTAAAGTAGCGTAGTTTCTACAAATTAACTAAAAATAAAGCTACCTTAACACACAGAAATACTAGTTCGTATGGACGGCTGTATGGGCCTACTGAGTTATACCTACGTGAATTATATTATGGCGGCAACATCCACCAATCTATTAATCTCATCCCGCAACACAAGTAGAACTTAAACTTTCCAACAACAGTTTCACAGAACCAACTATGCAAAAGCAACCATTTATGGGAGCTCTCTCAGGCCTTTCTGTTTAAGTAATTTAAGTAATTGAGGCTTGAAATGTTTTTTTTTTAAGTTACGTGTCATAATTTTATATTATTTTTTATCTAATTTATTTTGCTTAGTTTATATGTATTAACTTGTGTGAACAAAGGTAACATATTATACTAACCTGACCTGACCCAACCGAACTGAGTATCCGTTTTTCACTGTTTACCTATTCTGTTAGACTTAAGCAACGAGTTTGAGGTATAAAATTACCGACTTGAGCGAAACGTGTTATAATAACCGATAACTTACATGCGAAATGAAAAAGAAAAATAAGACCAAAGGTCCTTAAGCCTCTATACTCCAAGTTTAAAATAATAATTTTGAACCGAATCTTCCCAAACGAAACCCATATTATATTTCTCTATTATTAACGTTCATAAAGGTAAATTACAAAGGCCACCACCCACAGTTAGCTAAAATACTTATCATTTTCAACACAAAACATATATTTACTTTGCAACCCTTAATTTTTGAATGTGTATCCTTTGATGAATAAAACGCGTAACGCAAAATCTTTGACGTATATACGTTTTGTCTTACAGTCGACAAAACATGAAAATTTATTTAGATAGGGTTACCATCTATTTAGAATAATTTTTAGGACAGATTTGGAATAATTTTTTTTGGGGGGCGTAGCAAATTCTAAAAATTATATAATTTTTATATGGGATGCATTGCTTCCCACAACACAAAAATCACATCAACGTTAAATTAACGTGAACAAAAATAATAAAGTTATTTTTTACTAGAAAACAACCTCATACCATGTAATATGTGTTTTGTTAAATCTACATGCTTAAAGATAACTTAAAAACAAGGAGGAATCAAGCTATACAAATTTAATTTTTGCTTAAGTTTTTGCGACTGTGTATATAACGTAATTTTTACCCTCGTTATTTTCAGGTGCCAAATTCACACTTGAAAAGTCCTCCATAACATGTCCTAAAATGCGACTAGATTAAGACTTGTTAAAAGTAATAACTTTCTGCGTCTTTTTTTGTCAGGTTTTTTTAATAACTTTTTTTAAACTTAAAAGTGTAGCGAAAGGATGTTCTAAAAGCTCATTAGTTTAAGAGTACAACAATTTAAGACAATTTTAAAAGATGACGCTCAAGGCAAGACAAAATGTCTATACATACATTATGTTTTCTTTAAAAGCTAAAAAATATTTTTCAACATTAAACACTTTTCACACAATATAATGTGTGTGGATCAGTTCGTTAATTGGTTTTTGTAGTTTAGAGGCCAAAGCACTCCCGGATAGATTTCGTCGAAGTGAAAAATAGTTTCAGTAAATTCTCAAAAATATTTGGTAGAAAACCCATGCAAGTCTCATTTTAAAATTCGTGTAGAAATGGCGCGATCCTAATGTGATTTTGACGTTGATAAAAATCTACTTAGAGTTCACTTCAAAATAAGTTAAAAACTTTGCTGTTTTGATTTGATAATGGCGTTATTGCAACGCCGTTTTTAGCAAGTTATTTTTTATAACGTTAATGAATAACCTATTAAGCTTGTTTTCATATATGAAATACACGTTTTTTTCTAGCAGCTTTTAAAATCAATTTTTTTTTCTCACTCGTTTTTTACGTGTTAAACAAGTGATTGTGCTATGTGGGTGGTCAAGCGCCGGTTTAAAACCCAGAGGCAAATTAATAAAATTTAATATTCGAAGAAAAACGTATTCAAATTTAAAAAATTACGCAGGACCTCACCAGAGGTGGTCAATTTGAAATGATTTCTTTTTAAATTTCCACTTTTCTAAAAAATAAAAGTACCTATAACTGAATAATTTAATCAATTTTTTTTTGCAAATTTGTATAAAAATGGAGTATATTTCGTTCTTTCTATTTTTTACCAATATTCATGCACATTTTTCTTCAAATAGTGACCAAAAAGTATGACTGTGATGCCGCAGGTGAAAATTTTTGAGACACGGACGGGTCAGCTAAATTTATTACAAACTAACCTATATTTTTTTCAAAATTACTTTTGCCAAACATACATACTTATTATTCTGTATAATAGTATCATGTTAACTACTGATTTTTGAAATTGAATCTTGAATAACTATAGCGAAAACCAGGATAAAATTATTTAAGGAAAAATCGGGCCTTTTACAAATCGTATACTTTTCTGAAAATCGGGATAGTCCCGTCGAAATCGGGACGAATAGTCACGTTGTATATATTATACCTGGGCTTAAGCGTTTAAAAAAGCATATTTTAATTTAATATGCAAACTTGAGCCTTATTCAATTGAAGAA
Source organism: Aspidapion aeneum (assembly GCA_963576565.1). Classification (NCBI taxonomy): domain Eukaryota; kingdom Metazoa; phylum Arthropoda; class Insecta; order Coleoptera; family Brentidae; genus Aspidapion; species Aspidapion aeneum. The sequence continues at coordinate 113,145,666 of OY755039.1, forward strand.
TTTTTAAGAACCTAGCATTTCTATTTTTTAAATATTTATATAGTTATCATGGGTCTCTCTCGTGTATTACATTTACTCAAGTATCTTTTTTTTATTATTTTGGTTTTATACCTACTTGTTATTTTATGAAGTAAAAGAACATTTTATCTGACGCATCTTTAAAAGAGAAACGAACTATTTTAAAATTATTTTAATTATTTTGATTTTATTCATTTAAACTTTTTATTTTGTTATTGTTAGATCTTTTTCTCTGTCTTTGTGTGTGTTTTTATTTTTTAGTATTTAAGCATTTCTTTTTAAATTAAAAACCTATCTAATTATAAATTACCAGCTTTAACTTCGTGCTTGTTACAAATTAATTTAGAGTAATTAAAATAATAATAATAATAATAATATTACTGATAATTTTATTTATGATAAGTGATTTTTGTGTTCACTAATAGATAAGTATTTTAAAGAAATTAGGAATTATGAGACATACCATATATAGATATATATATATATATATATATATATATATATATATATATATATATATATATATATATATATATATATATGTTCGTGCAACTTTAATTTTAAATTCAAATTTTGCGCCAAGCAAAACGCCAGCGCCATCTACGAAAAATGAATCTGCGCAAAAAGGCGTAACCAAGAAAAGATATGTCTGTCGTATTCTATCGAGATCACCACGCAAATTCTATTAACCAAAAAATCCAATAACATTCTGTGAAATCAAACTAAAACATTACACAAACAAGTGTGATTCTAGTGTGGATCGACTGCAACAACTGGGCCAGCGAGAGGAGCTCCTCTGGACGACGGAAACAACTAAAAAGGTGAGTGCCAATCCTCTATATTGTCTTTGTGTGGCTCGGAAAAAATTAATATTTTTACATCGTCCTTTTAAAGATTTTTGCACCCAGATTTTATAAAACGACCAGCGCGTTTACAGTCCCGCGGCTCTACCAAAACCTCAAAACATCAACATTTTCTGATCCTTCGAGCCGGATAGCTTTTTAAAATTTGTTTGCTAAAAATATTAAAGAATTTTTCGCCATTTTGGCTCGCGCTTAGTTGCCGTGTCCAGTTTAGGAAGGAGGTTCCGTCCCCCCTTGCGTGGCTTCACGGTTGCTCCACCCACATTTTATCGCAGCCGAAATTGACACTTCGTACGTCGTTTGTTTTGATTCAAAAATCCAAATTTGTTTAAATAAATAGTTATTTTCAAAACAACAAAAGTGCTTGTGAGTTTAATGGGCAAATGCTTTATTCTTTATTATTTACCTGTAAATAATAAGAGAAGCGGTATACCTACTACAAGTTGTGTTTGTGTGCATTTATTTTGGGAGAAAAATCGCGACCTAGGATAACAGCTGTTGATAAGTTTTTTGCATTTTATTCGAGAAATCGATAATAAAATATATGCTTGTTGGACTCTTTTGGACTGATTAAAGTCAATAGGGGTCAAGTGTTAGTTTTATTTTTTTAAAGATTTTATTTTTTTTAATTAACAATACGTCGTTAAAAAAGCTTGAGAATCAACGCAAAGTTTCAATATCTCGTATTACGGAAACATATAACTTGGGAACAAAAGCTAAATCAGATAGTTCTTCCTTGCCAATTTTTAAGGCGTTTTACGAATCGTTAGATGATCACTATGAACAATTTAAAAACATTCATAATGACATCATAGGTCTCTTGAAGGACGACGACGATGATGGATTCGAAGCACAGGATAAAATTATAAAAGATACGGATCAATTCTACCACCAAGGTAAAGTTCTTTTTTCGAGTTTATGTTCCGATTCAGTTCACTCAAATTTTACCCCAGCAACTTCACACTATTCACGTAGCGATGATCTGGGCCCTTTAAAGGTACCTTGCTTTAATGGAAACGTAAAAAAGTGGCCAACCTTTTACGATGTTTATTCTTGTTTGGTTCACGAAAACTCTAATTATTCCGATATAAGGAAATTTCAACATTTGCTAACTTTCCTTGAGGGTGAACCACTTAATATTTTAAGTTCTATAAAATCAACGGCAAGTAATTACGCAATAGCCTGGAAGGTATCAACAGATCGCTATCAAAATAAAAGACTTTTAGCCAGTACCTACTGGAACTCAATCTACTATGCAAATTCTTTAAAGGGCAGCAAAGGATCTTAGAGTCTTGGTAGATACCTTTTCTGAGAATATTTCGGCGCTCGAAAATCTTGAATTTCCAGTGACGTCGTGGTGTTTTTGTTTATTTTCAATTTTATTATCAAAAATCGATCAAACCACAAGAACCGCTTTCGAATTAAAGTATAGTACTACCGAGATTCCAACATATCAAAATCTAATTCAGTTTCTTATTAACCAATGCCGTGCTCTTGAAACGGTACAGCTATCTCCCCAAAATATGCAAATGCAGCCTTCGACTTCAAAACAGCAAAAACCAAATTATTCGAATTCTAGTAACCAAAAATATAATTCTTATTCAAATAATCAGTACAAATCAAGCCCTCCATCAAATTTTTTAGCGCATACGCACTCAAAAGTATCAAATAAACAATCCAATATTCAATTTCGACAAAACCAACAACCCTATATGTGCAAATTATGCAATAATCCTTTTCATCCACTCTCGGAGTGTGGTGTTTTTATTTCCAAATCTCCTTCAGATCGTTTTACTTATGTAAAACAACAATCGTTATGTATCAACTGTTTACGTTCAAATCATCAAGTAATTGACTGCAGTAGTACCTACAACTGCAGGGTATGTCGACATAGACACCATAGTCTTATTCATCTATCGCAAATGACAGATTCAATCCGTCAGAATTCAAGTCAATCCTTTGTTAATTCAAGCCAAAATTCAAATCAAAATTCGAACTTAAATCAAAGTTTTAATCCAAATCAAGTGGCCGTGCCTAGCACAGGCACAAACTTGTCGTATCAGAATTCAAATTCAAGTCTTAGACAACAGAACCCTAGTTTTGTTCAATCCAGTTCAAATTCAATTCAAACCAATTCGAAACCAACTACATCTACAAATCAATACTCTTCGTTATCCACCTTGACGCCTCGGACGACAGTGCTTCTAGCGACTATAAAATTAGAGGTACTCGATAGTCGGGGTAACTACCAACCTGTCCGAGCACTTCTGGACAGCGGTAGCCAAGCTAACCTGATAAGCGAAGCTTGTCTTAACAGGTTAGGCTTGCCAAGTAACAAAATTTCGATCCCTGTTCTGGGACTAAATCAATCTTCGGCGGCCACTAACGGCATTTCTACTTGCACTATTCGAGCCCTAGGCCAACAAGAGCCTACCTTTTCTATTCAAGTCTTCGTTTTACCGAAACTCTGTTCGAATATGCCCTCAGTACAGGTAGATTCATCCAATTGGAGTCATATTTCAAATCTAAAGCTTGCAGATAACCAATTTTACAACCCTGGTCCAATTGACTTACTCTTAGGTGCACAACTTTACACAGGAATCGTCCAATCAGGACGAATTCCAGGACTCCACGGCCTACCCTCCGCTTTTGAGACAAATTTTGGGTGGGTCTTGATGGGTCAAACTCAAAACATAAATATTTTACCTCAAGTCAATTCTTACTTTACTTCCTGTGAGCAGTCTCTCGACTTTAATATTCGCAGGTTTTGGGAACTAGAATCAATTAAGTCAAGAACGTTTCTCTCACCCGAAGAAAAAAGATGTGAAGAGATTTTCCAAAAAACTACCACTAGAGATATTTCGGGCCGATTTACTGTAAATTTGCCTTTTGGTCACATTGACCCTCCTGACTTAGGAGACACATATTCAGTGGCCTATCGTCAATTTTTGTCTCTTGAATCTCGCTTAATAAAAAATTCAAATTTCTATAGTATGTACTCGGATTTTATGAGAGAATATGTCAAAAACGGGCACATGTCTTTAATTCCAAGATCCGAACCTAGACCTCAGTTATGTTCTTATTTACCACATCACGGAGTCCTTCGTCTTGACAAATCAACGACTAAACTCCGGGTGGTTTTTAACCCCTCGATTAAGGGTTCGAAAGGCCTAAGCATGAACGAAACTCTTTTAATAGGATCAAAATTACAAGCCGATATTTCCGAAATTCTATTAAAATTCAGATTTTATTCTATCGTATTTTTGACTGATATAAAACAGCACTTTTTACAAATTCAAATCAATCCAATTCATCGGGACTACCAAAGGCTACTTTGGCGATTTGATCCCAACGAACCCCTGCAGGAATACAGGCTTAATACAGTGACGTTTGGTGTTAGTTCAAGTCCCTATTTAGCTATTAGAACTCTTAGAGAACTAGCCATCCTGGAGGCTAAGAATTATCCTGAAGCATCCCAGGTCCTTTTAAATAACATTTTCATGGACGATATTTGCTGTGGAGCTAACTCTCTAGAAGGTGCTTTATCGCTTCAAAAGGATCTCATAGCGTTGCTTAAATTGGGAAAATTTGAATTAAGAAAATGGGCATAAAATAATCCGAAACTTCTTTCACATTTGTCGCCCTCTGATTGTCAGATCCCTGTTACCTTTGAAGACGATTCTTCAACATCGATTAAAGTGTTGGGCCTTCAGTGGCACCCTTCTACAGATACCTTTACCTATTCTTGTACCCCTTGTGAAAAACCTTGCACCAAAAGAAATATTTTATCAGCTATCGCTAAAATTTGGGATCCTATAGGTTTCTTATGGCCTGTTTCATTTTTAGCCAAAGTGATTATGCAAAAACTTTGGTTATGCAAAACTGATTGTGATGAAATACCCCCCGATCCAATCAAAACTCCTTGGAATCAATTCAATAATAGTGTTAGGTCTGCCGAATACCTTGTCAGCTCCGGCGTACCACAGGGCTCTGTGCTGGGACCTCTTTTTTTCGACATCTTCATAGATGGTTTGGGAAGGGGCCTCGGTTCATCCAGCCTTTCATATGGTGATGATTTTAAAACATTCAGAGTAATAGGTGACGTCTCTGACTGTATAGCTCTTCAAAATGATCTAAATGCAATCCAGAATTGGTGCGTTCAAAACGGCCTACCTCTTAACATTGCTAAATGCAAAGTAATGACGTACACAAATAAAACTACATATCTAACGTATGACTATGCTATAAATGGCCAAGTCCTGGAGAGGCCGGAAACCATACGCGACCTAGGAGTAATTTTTGACAAGAAACTATCATTCTCTTCTCATATTGAAGACATTACATCAGCTGCATCGAGAATGTACGGTTTCATTGTTCGCATCTCAAAAGAATTAACTAACATCTCAGCGCTCAAGAGTCTTTACTTTGCTTATATTAGATCAAAGCTCGAATATGCGTCTATTGTCTGGAATCCACATCAAATTAACCAAATAGAAGACCTCGAGAGAATTCAAAGGCGTTTCTTAAAATTTTTAACCTTTAAAGTAGATGGAACCTATCCCGCTCAAGGAATCCCTCAAAACCAACTTCTCGCCAGATTCGATATTCCATCTCTAAACAGCAGAAGACAGTACGCATCTCAGGCAACCTTACATAAAATTTTAAACAATCAAATAGACTGTGCAGACTTATTGGCCCAACTAAACTTCATAATCCCGCGCCAGGGATCGAGACAACTATCCACTTTCTATCTGCCAACGCCTAGACTAAATGTTTTAAAGTATTCACCGCTTTATACAATGTGCGACATTTGTAACAATACTCCAGCTATCGATATATTTAATACCAATTTAAAACAGCTCAGAAATACGCACTTGCAAAATAATGCCTAAAAGTCCAACCTATTCTTGTACATCTAATTAATGCTTAAGACTACCTTTACTTGTATGCTACTTTTATTGTATATTTATGTAACTCTCATTTATTCCTGTCATTGTAATTGGGTTCGCCCGTAATGATATGGTAAATAAAAATAAAATAAAATAAAAAATAATCAATTAACCACTCTTTCGAATCTTTGTATACCTAGACATATTTTTTCGAATAATATTCAACGATGTCTATTGCTAGGTTTCTGCGATGCATCCGAGCTAGGATACGCTTCTTGCGTATACATTCGCGTCGAATTACCAAATAAAATTATCAAAACTGCTCTAGTCATGGGCAAGTCAAGGGTTGCTCCCTTACACACTATTTCAATCCCACGTTTGGAACTACTTGGAGCTACTCTATTAGCTGATTTACTCGAACTAGTTATTCGCACCTATTCATCATTACTCGTAATCGATAAAATTCTTGCGTTCTCGGACTCACAGGTCACGCTTCATTGGGTCACATCTTCACCTCACAAGTGGAAGACCTTTGTGGCAAACCGCGTGAATCGTATTCAAGAAACAATCCCCGAAGTCCCATGGTATCACATTACTCACTCGAGAACCCTGCCGACTGCGCTAGCAGAGGGTTGTCGCCCAATAACTTAATAAATCACCCTCTGTGGTTTCACGGCCCTCCATGGATTACTTTGCCCACTACGGAGTGGCAAATTCAAAGGTTTATAAATGAACGTTTTTTGGGACTTCCAGACGAGGTTCTCAAAGAAGAAAAACCGGAAAATTCAGTGGTGCTGACGGCAGAAATTCAAAATCAAAACTTTTTTGATAGACTAATCGATAAAATATCCAATTTAAATACCATTCAAAAAATAATTTGTCATTTTTTAAGACTTATTCACAATCGAAAAAACTCAATTGACCTTTTATCCGGCGTTTTTTCCGCTTTTGAACTACACAAGGCTCTACTTGTGTTAGTTAAAAGGGTCCAAGAAGAGTGTTTTTCGGATATCATTCAAAAAATTCAGAATACTCAGCTATTACCTAAGCCGTTTCGCAAACTCGCGCCCTTTTTGGACAAATTGGGTTTCCTTAGAGTGGGCGGACGCTTACGGCATTCTCAACTCTCCTTTGAGGCAAAACATCCCTTATTATTGCCGAAATCTCATAGATTAACCCAATTGATCATTATTCAAACTCATAACGAAAATTTACATCCTGGAATAAACACAGTCCAATACTTAATTCGTCAAAAGTTTTGGATTATGTCATCACGTCGAGCTATTCAGAGGGTTTTATTGCAATGTATTCCGTGCTTTCGCTTAAAACCAAAACCTTATACTCCGTACATGTCGGATTTACCTTCTTTTAGAACATCACAATTTAAATGTTTTTCACACATTTGCTTGGACTATGCAGGCCCAATCAAAACCTTTGTAGTTCAGAGACGTCGTGGAGCACAAGTTGGTAAATCATATATCGCAGTCTTTGTCGATACTTTTGTCAAAGCAATCCATATCGAGCTGGTTTCGGATTTAACCATAGAGGCGTGCATCGCTGCTTTACGACGCTTTGTCGCTAGACGTGGCACTTGTGTCCAAATCACAAGTGATAGAGGCTCAAACTTTGTTGGGGCTATTAAGGAGCTCCATAATCTTTCGAAATTAGCTTCTGACAGCTTAAAAATCAAATGGTGTCTTAATAGTCCGGGAGCCCCCCACCTAAATGGTCTAGCAGAAGCAGGAGTCAAATCTATAAAAACACATTTGTATCGGGTCATCGGTGACCAGATACTAACCTTCGAAGATAATTAGAGGAAATAGAGGAATTACTCAATTCTCGACCCCTTTGTGAGCAAAGCTCTGACCCAAACGATCTTACGTCTTTGACTCCGGGTCATTTCCTCACAATGGAACCCCTTAATTCGTGTCCTGATCCTGACCTTTCTACTCTTAAAGTTAATAACCTTAAGCGTTGGCAACTTATCCAACAAATTCATGCCGATTTCTGGAAGCGTTGGAAACTCGAGTACTTTAATACTTTACAACAGCGTTTTAAGTGGTCGGACCCTTCGGTTAAAATCAAGCTAGATACGCTTGTATTAATTAAGGATGAAACTAGGCCGCCATTACACTGGTTGCTAGGTAGAATAGTGTCCGTACATGCTGGTCGGGATAATCACATTCGAGTTGCTGCTGTTAAAACACAACACGGACTTTTCACTCGTTCCGTGGTCAAGTTGTGCCCACTACCTTTAGATGCGCACTAAATTCCCAAGCAACTTCTTTTTGTTCCGTGTGTCGTTATCTAGAATATTTATATATTTTTTTTTGCATTTTTTTTTTCTTTTTAATCTATAAACCTAAAACGGATTTTAATAACCTACCCTTTAAGGTTCTGAATTAACTTATCTTTTTGTTATATAGCCATTTGTTTATTCAATTTAATCTACATGTAAAACTTCGTTTTAAGTGGGCGGAAAATGTTCGTGCAACTTTAATTTTAAATTCAAATTTTGCGCCAAATTCCCGTATTCGGAAAACCCACACAATTTCAATTTTGATTGGCACAAGCAAAACGCCAGCGCCATCTACGAAAAATGAATCTGCGCAAAAAGGCGTAACCAAGAAAAGATTCGTCTGTCGTATTCTATCGAGATCACCACGCAAATTCTATTAACCAAAAAATCCAATAACATTCTGTGAAAATCAAACTAAAACATTACACAAACAAGTGTGATTCTAGTGTGGATTGACTGCAACGACTGGGCCAGCGAGAGGAGCTCCTCTGGACGACGGAAACAACTAAAAAGGTGAGTGCCAATCCTCTATATTGTCTTTGTGTGGCTCGGAAAAAATTAATATTTTTACATCGTCCTTTTAAGGATTTTTGCACCCAGATTTTATAAAACGACCAGCGCGTTTACAGTCCCGCGGCTCTACCAAAACCTCAAAACATCAACAATATATATATTGTTTAAAATTGTACATTTGAAATTGTATATTTAATATGGTGAAAAAACTATCTATCTATCTAAGCAGCTATACTTACATTCCGGAACAATTTGTTTTTCTAGCCGGACGAAGTTAGTGCCCCTGAATTCCAGACCTGTCCGAAAAAATCCGGACGGATGGTAACCCTAATTTAGATATTATTTTATTACAGTTTGCTATTTATGAGACAAAAGCTGAGGTTCTTGAAAAATCTTATTGGATTTATGTTTAATTTTAAATTTGGTATATTTCTGTTCAGTTAGCTAAAATTTAATACAAAATGTTAGGTACTTTAAAAACCAGAAAAATAAATGGATCCATGACGGATCTGATACCTTTCTAGCTAGCCTATTATAGTCCTTGCCATAGGCAGTTACACTTTTATGACATCCAACGCCTTTATTTATCATATGCATATTAAGAGCAAAAAAAATCTAAAAAATGGCATGTCTTTGAGTTGTTTTTATCAGTGCGTTTTTTTTTGTTAACCTACAGTCAGCATCTTTTTATTCAGAGACCATTTATTTTTTAATATATTTCTGGTTAGGAAATATGTTTATTTCATATCATAGTCACAAAAGTGTTACTGCGTATGGCAAGGACTATAGCACAATTTTATATCCGTGAAGCCATGATATATCGGCCTCAAAAACAGTTTTTTGTATATAGCTCAGAAACTATAGCTCTTATGAAGTTTTTGGTTATTCCACAAATTATTGAACAAAATGTAGTCTACCATATTCCGAAAACCGCATAATGATATGACGCTACGTTAAAAAATTTGCATTTTTAAAAATTTTTATTTGTCAAAAGCATTAATGGGTTTTAACCTGAAATCTAATCAGCTCGTTAGAGCGTCGAACACTATTTTACCTGAAAATCGTGTTACGGATAGAAATAATATACACCCACACTCACACACAGACAGACATCACGATGATACCGCTTATCAGAAAAAAAAAATTCGTCGAAAATAATACTTTCTTTAGCCATTGCTATGCGGGCTATGAAGGTAAAAATTAGTTACCTAAAGCTTCACTAAAAATTTAGTAGTTACCAACGTAACCTTTTAGTAAATATTGCTTTAAATGTAAAACTCTTTTTAATTTAATTTAAATTTAAAGTACAGTCGAACCTCTCTAACTCGAACCTCTATAACTCGAACCCCTCTATAACTAGAACCTTTTAAGCAGTCCCTGCACTTTTTACATGTATTTTAACCTATGTAACTCGAGTTTCTATAGCTCGAACTCTCCATAACTCGAACTGTTTTGGTTGTCCCTTCAGGTTCGAGTTATAGAGGTTCGACTGTAATTGGGTATTAAAATTTTTTATTACCTTTGTTTATCTTAAAAACCAAAGCTTTGGCAAAATTTTTGTCATTAAAAAATTTGTTGCAAAAATATAATTGTTTTGTTTAAAAGGGTAAATTATAAATTGTTTGGTTTTCATATCCCCGTGAGGGATAGGATTGGATGACAAAAAAATACAGTTTTTCCTATGGGTCTGATGGTCCACTGGGCGCGTCCGCTTTATAATCAGAGGGCGGTGAGTTCGATTCTCATGCCTGCCAGTCCGAACTTGAACCTACTATCCGTTTGTGAATACAGATTTACCGGAGCTAGGGGTAACGCCTGCCTTGAGCGCAGTTTGGGCATCAATGAAGTAGGTAAAGTTGATGATAAATACAAGGCCGTGGTTCAGAAGTCACGTTAAGCGGATGGTCCCGTGTTAAGAGCGTAGTTGACGCTAGCACGATAAAGACCCCTGTGCTCGACAAAGAGTATCAGGCAAAATTAAATCCTCATTGAGAAAAGAAAATTGCCTACCGTGGGGGTTCTTGGCGTACCGGCCCGTTGGGTCTTCATATAGTATAAATTTGATAGGTGATCCGTGGTATAAATGTAAGAGTGAATAAGGTGTGATTGTCCCGGGCACCAAGTGACTTCTAGTCAGATTTTCTTGGTGCGTACATGCCAATAAGTAAAAACGAAACGAACAGTTTTTCCTTGGTGAATTTATAGTTTCTTGAGTGATTTACGATCCAGCTTACGAACCTTTTTTGGTCATGTAGATACTTTGTCTTGAGGTAAAATTCTAAAACGTGCATTGCAAAACTGCTTTTTATAAGCTGAAACTGCTTTTAGTGCTTTTTGAAAAAGTCGTTTAGTCTATTTCTACAGCGGCGGCAGTACTAATAGAGTACCCTAGGCCTGGAGTACACACCAATTTTTAAGATATAATAGTTCTGTAAAAACTTCGAGCAAATTGCCTAATGAGGTCGAAACGTAGTGTCCTCGAGCTACCTTTCTCTCTGAAGATTTGTCCGTGAAACTGTTTCGTTAAGACTATTCACCTCGTAAACTTCCTTCAAATTTTAAAAAAGTCCGGGGTTTAAGATGTTTACTAGGAGCAGATTATATCTGTCTCCGAGGCGGCGTGAAATTTACCATTAAAACCAAGGGAACCCTGAACAAAACTGAAATTGACAGTTGTACTCTCTTCAGTAAACACTATGTTTCATCTTTCTTTTTTAGATCCCCACATCGCCATTTTATCTGCTTCCATTTATTTGTTATGCTGGTCTGAATGAGGCTGAACACAGCGTCTTTGAGCTACCACTGAGGATTAGCCCCTAAAACTTTTTTGTTAAATAAAATGATGTGGTTAGATCTTTGGTCTTTCAAGCCGGATAAGAACTGTCATCAAAAAAGTAAATATGTGGAATACAGACCTGGGTTTCTTTAAAACCTTAAAAAAGATAAATTAATATAGTATAAAGTGGTCTCTTAAATAATAATGGATTTTTTCATTAAAAGATATCGAGAAATGGAGCTGGATATTGTTTAATTTTTTAATAAGTTTGAGTTTTATTATTTTTCCTAGTTTTTATGAAATATCCTGAAATATTAATTTTGGTAAACCTAGCAATAGTAAAACTAATTTTGTAGTTTGCTCCATATAATAAAATGCACTCTTTTATATTGACAAGATTTTTATCTCTGGCGAGAAATTCGGCTCTTTTTTAATCGCTCTAACGAGCGTTTTAGAGGAGACAGGGCGGCGCCTAAAGCCGCGCGTCTCTATCCGATAGAGAACTCGACAGGTTTCGGCAACAGAGGCTCTAGCTCTGGTTCAAACGCTGCTCGAACCCCGCTTGCACCGGTTTCCATCTCGTTAGAGCATTGTTTTAGGCGCGACTTTTGCGATCTTATGGCGATTAAAACCAAGTGATTTTTTTTTTGGTGTACAATAGATAGTTATGTTGACTCCAAGATGTGTAAAAAGGTAGCTCTCAAAAGTGCGAGTAATAATTCAACACGACTATCTTATAGAGATAAAAATTTAAGAAAACTACATCCAAATCTTAGGTTAGATTAACTTTGCTTACGGTATCTGTAAAAATGGGGTCTTTTTCGACCCCAGATGAACGATTTCTTTCTAATACGTCCGATAAATCCATCGAGTTTGAACAAAATAGCACCAATTTTCTAGATCACTATAATATTTTTATTTCTAATGATATAGACGAACTCTATAATCGATTTAATTTAAGCAACGTAACAGCCACTAGCAACTATGATCATTCAAGTTTAGTGAATTGTACATTTGGTGCGAACCAAACAAATATATCTTGTATTCCGGAGGTTAATATAGACAGTGAAAAGAACTACTGGGCCCTCATTTTGATGCTATTTCCTGTATTAACGCTTTTCGGAAATGTGCTGGTGATTTTAAGCGTATATAGAGAAAGAACCCTACAATCTGCTACAAATTATTTCATTGTAAGTTTGGCCCTAGCTGATCTTCTAGTCGCTGTTGTAGTGATGCCTTTTGCTGTTTATTTTTTGGTAAGTTTTTCTAAGTTTAACTTTATTTTATTTTTGTAGGAAATATTTTTGCTTTTTTAAAAACTTTCAACAAACAATTATTTATATAGACCGAGCACTAAAAATACCACCTAAAACATTTACGTTTCTTAGCCATTTGGCATTATTTAAAAAGTAATGTAAATTAAACACCAATAAAAAAAACGGAAAACTGTAAATTGGCCCATCTCTTCTAAAGATTATAGTCCACGGTACATCGGTCTATTTTTTAAGTGATGAGTAACAAGCTGAATTTTTGTGCATAGCTTTATTTTGCCAAGACGCCAACTTTTTTCCCTGCGAGAAGTGATTCCTAACAGAGTGCGCGGATGCAGAAATCTTTTGAGCTTCGAACTGACTAAATATAAACCGCATGCTTGGTTTAGTCAGTCCGAAGCTTGAAAGACTTCTATGCCCACTCTGAATTTTCGCACAGGAAAAAGTTGGATGTCTCAGCACAATAAAGCTATGTATGAAAATTCAGCCTGTTACTCATTACTTAAAAAATAGACCGGTGTACTACAGTACAATCTACTCTCTCTTATATTGAGTGGACTAGTAGTCCGCATGTGTACTACTAGACAGAGAAAAAAATCTTGTCAATATAAAAGAGTGCATTTTATTATATAGAGCAAAATTAGTTTTACTATTGATAGGTTTACCAAAATTCATATTTCGGGATAAAAACTAGGGAAAAAATAATAAAACACAAACTTATTAAAAAATGAAATTATATCTAGCTTCCACTTTTAATACCTTTTAATAAAAAAATCCATTATTATTTAAGAGGACTAGAGAGACTTTTTACTATATTAATTTATATTTTTTTTAAAGGTTAATTAAGGATCCAAAACAAAATTAAAAATAAAAAAATAAATCCAGGTCCGTATTCAACATAATTACTTTTTTACTGAAATCTCGTATCCGGCTCGAAAGACCAAAGATCTAACAATATCATTTTATTAAATAAAAAAGTTTCAGGGACAAATCCTCATAGGTAAAGGTAGCTCAAAGACGCCGCGTTGGGCGTCATTAAGCCTCAGTCAGCCCAACATAACCATAAAATGGAAGCAGATAAAGTGACAATGAAAAAGAAAGACGCAAACAAGTACCCCGTCGTTTAAAATGCATAGAAAATATATTTATTTGCGGTCCTGTGACCTAAAAAATGTATTTGAAATTAGATTGCAACAGTATCTCCAAAACCGCATGCTTGGTTTAGTCAGTTCGAAGCTTGTACGACTTCTATGCTCGCCCACTCTGTTAGGAATTTTTTTCAAGAATTTTCACACAGGAAAATGTTGGACGTCTCAGCCAAATAAAGCTATATATGAAAATTCAACCTGTTACTCATTACTTAAAAAATTGACCGGTGTCTACAATCTACTTTCTCTTATAGTGAGTGGACTAGTAGTCCACATGTGTACTCCACTTACTATAGGAGGGAGGGACCATGCACTAATTTACACTCAAACAGTCGTTTTTATCTAGATGGATAGCTGTAAGTCAGTGTTCAAAATATGTTTTTGAAATAACAAATAACTGCTTCGTTCCCAACAATTTTTTCGAAGAGACAAAAAGCAGGGTCAATGGGGGTTAATGTGATACAACCTAAAAAGTGAGGCTAATCTAATCAAACAATATAAAAAAAAATACATTTATTAGCACAATATATAACATATTGTATAACAGTTTATCATATTTAATTATTTTAGACAATAAATTGTTTAATGGTAAGAAACTGAAAAGCGAGTTGGCCTATATTTCAAGGTCAAAACTTTTCCATGATGGTTCTGCAGCTTTTCTGATAAAATTACACATTCAACTAGACGAATTTTAGAAACAGCTTTGCACTGGGTTGGAAATTCTCCGGCTTTTTTTCACAAAAAGTTTGAAAAAATATGAAATCTAACATGAAGTATTTCAGTTTAAACTTAAGAGGTTAATATGATACAGTTGTTATGATACACTAAAGGGGCTATGTTGATACTGTTCTATTGGTGGTTTAGTTTCAAACCAACATTATGTTGGCCAAATTATCGATATAGACGCTGGAGAAGCAAAAGCTAAATTTACAAGAATGAAAAAGAAGTATAAAAACAATTCAGTTTTTTCTTGGAAGGAGCCAGAAGATGTTTTATTCATTAACATAAAAGATCTTTTATAAAAACTTTCTGAGCCCGATATTGGGCGTAACGGAAGACTAATATTCAAATCCACATTTAAAAATTACAATTTACAGTAGTTGTGCTAATTTTTTTTTCAAATGTGTTTTTGTAACTTTTTAGCAGTAAAGGTTCAGATGTAAGATATATTCTATAATTTCTTCATTAGTTAAGGTTCTAAATATTGACTGTATCTTTAGAACCTTTAAATCTAAAAACTTAAGAAAAATAGAGGTAAACACTATGTTTGTATTGACAACTGGATTGGACTCTTTAGGCCCACGCCAGTATCATATTAGCTCCTTTAACAGGGCTGATACTGGTGTTTTTATTTATTTTTTAAAACTTTTGATCTAAAACAGCTTTTTTAGTTTAGAAATGCACTAGAGACTGCAAGTTGGACATATCACTTTTTGTAACAGATTATGATCAATAGTTTAGAACTTATGATGAAAAGTTTATATTTTTGTATCATATTAGTCCCGATTGACAAGACCTTTTTCAGGTTTATTTCGCTTTTGGTTGTACTGTCTTGGCATTATAATGTAACAATAAAATATAAACGCCTATTTTTTGAGGTTACCATCCGTCCGAATTTTTCCGGACATGTCCAGAATTTAGGGGCGTCCGGACTGCGTCTGGCCGGAGAAGAAAAGGTGTCGGAATTTAGCTGGCCGAAATCGGATCCGTAATTTAGCTGGCCGTGGAAGGTTTATAATAGGACAAGTAAGCAGTTTTGGGGCAAGTACAGGACTTCAATACCACTGCTTTGATCATTTATGTGAATCGCCAAATGCTGCGGTAAAATTCGAAAAGCTAATGTAAGAACGTTGGTTAAAAAATGCCAAAGCGACATTGTCAAGTTACAGAAGACCGACTGAAGGAGTATCTCTCCTCAGTTAAAAAAGCAAGGACTAATGGAGAAGTGTGTAATATTTGCTATTCTGACCTCCTTTAGCTAGAATGCCGATATCTACCAACGATTATAAAATTCTCCTAGTTTTGATTAAAAAATTCGGAAAATAATAAACTAATGATGCTTTTTGATCACTGTAGGTGAGGCTAGGTAACGTGCCAGACCATGGTGGATAGAATAGACCGTTGTTCGGATCTTATATATATATGTCGAATGTTTCACGTCACTGGTGGTCCAGCTGATGTTTGTACACAAAACTTAGATATGATATGAACAACGGAACAACTAATATTTTTTGAATTTTTGGAAAACTAAGGCAATTTTCCTACTGTTTTCTAGTACATCCTTATAAAATATAATTTTCTAGACGTATTGTCATTATTGTTTTTTAGCCCGCTTTATGAAGCGGGCTAAAAAAAATAACTTCTGGTATGTCTGAAAAATATTATTTTATAAGAATATACTAAAAAATAGTAGGAAAATTGCCTTAGTTTCAAAAAATTCAAAAATTATTAGGTATTTATATCATATCTAACTTTTGTTTACAAAAATCAGCTTGACCACCAGTGACGTGCAAATTCGACATATATATCCGAACACCGGTCTATTCTATCCATCGTGGTACCAGACCCCCAACTAGCAACGTCAACTAGTCTCACGTAGACCCACCGGTCCATTGTGAAGTAACTAGAGACCCTGTATGTATGACATGTTTAACAAAAGAGAGACGCGACAAACCCATCAAAGTCATTGAAATTAACAATTTTTGGTTATGTTATTTTCGTGCCAATGGCATTGGAGTTTTATTTAAAAAATTTAAATTGTCAGCGGTGAGTCACATCAAACATCATGTAATACCTATATAAACAAATAGGTTTGTCCGCACCCTCTGTATAGGTTTTGTAAAAATGTGTCTATTTTTATTTTACGATGCTTATGAATTATCAAGGACAGAAGGTGCGTCTCTCTCTAAACATCGCTAGAGTATAGAGGACCGATATTTTCATCTTTTGATTTTGACCTAAATAAATTTGACTTTAAAGAGTTTGTCGCGTCCCTATTTCTTTAAAATATGTCATACATACAGGGTCTCTAACCTTAACCAGTGTGGGTATGAGGGAGAGCTCAATTAAACCAGCCGCAGCAGTTTATAAATCTGCCAAGCGCACCCATCTCTATGTCCCTCAGTTCCTCTAGATCTTGGAAGTAAGGAAGAAAGACTCAGAGCGTTACATCTCGTCTTGGCTAGGCCAGGGCATTCACACAGCAGATGTCTTATGCTCACAGGTTCCTTCTCGTCCCTACAACTACGAGAATAGTCGTTTGACGGTATGTTTAGACGGGCGGAATGCGCTCCGAGGGGACAGTGACCTGTAATAAACAAGGTCACTTTTCTCAATATTTCCCGCCTGTAACTTAGTAAGGCATCTGTCCTCTTTGTAATTCATTCGGCCACAGTTGCCTTGAGATGCTGCAGCTTTCTAATCCTACCCATCTTCTCTCTGCTAGCTTTGCCACGGTATTGTTAATGTGTGATTTGACCAGGCTCTGAGATGGCCATGTTTGACCACACGGATTCATGAAATATGTGGAGAATATCTAAAAAAATCTTAGCTTCGGGGGGGTAACGGCCCCCTTGCCCCCCCCTTATATATGCCACTGGGCCTCCTCATTACCTTGTATGCCCGAGTGACCTGGAACCCCCAAAGAGTAAATTGAAGTCGGTTCCCCAACTAATGTAAATTTACCTGACATTTTCGAACAAGGTTCGACTTTGATCGCAGTCAAACTTTACAAACAAATTGCAATAGACCTTGGCATCGAGGGATCAAGCCGTAGGTTAAGGAGATTGATAGCATCCAGAACGCAAATATCACCGCCTGAAAAAAAGTGCAGTAATCAGAAAGTTTGTAGGACTCCGCCAGTCCTAGGTCTGTGGAGAACCACCCTCGTTCATTTTTGAGCCGGCTGTAAAAACCGGAATGACGGCATCGTTTAAAACGGAACCCGCCGACCACTCCTCTCTGCTTGTGAATATTGCCGAGAAGTTCTTATTGAACCTAAAGGTCGGTCGGTTCTATTGGACGTCCATTTAATATCCTGGACGTTCTCGACCAATAGTGGACCTAAAAATGGACTTTCTCTCGTTTTCTACGTGTTATACGATGTACGAAATTATTATATATAAACAACACATATATTTAGGCGGGATTTTTATTAAAATGATAACGCCCCTATCATTCTTTTGGGAGGTTGAAATCGGTTCGAACCGAACCGAACCGAACCGAACCGTAATCAGTTGATCGCAAACGTATCCAGGGCGTGCCAGGACATGATGGGATCCGTTTGCAATCATTTGTCTGTTAGGTTAACACCGATTTCGACCTCCCTAAAAGAGGAACGGAGAGCAATCATTTTTAGCAAGAAAATCAAAAAAAATTAAATTATTTCCAAAAAACAATTATTCAAAAAAATTATTTCCTTGACGGAGTATATATGCATCAGTTAAGTTACAGGAAACTGGTAGGTATCTACTGCAGATACGGTTACAAATTTCGATTAATTACAACAAGTATATGAAGTTATTTTGAATCGAAAAATAACGGAGAAATGTCAATGTCATGGCAACTGGCGTGCCATCTCTTGGAAATCCTTGCAACTCGCACTGACGCCTGATGCACTGTTGCCATTTATGAAGGGCCGACCCCTTTCCAAAGACTAATTTATTCTAAGTAGATAAAATTGGGAACCACTGCTTTGTCCTCTTTCCCTTTGTTGCTACCCTACTACTACTACTCTAAAATAACGTCCTTACATTTATAATATAGGCGATAAAAATGTCGCCTCGTATTTTCTTTGCCGCCATTTCAAAATTGCCGAAATACAAACCCCCGCATAATTCGGAAAGAATGGCTTTTCAATAAAATATTCATCTCATTTTCGACATCGGGCGAATTCTATTTTTTTATAAAGTGGATCTTCCATCAGCCTCCGCCATTGGACCAATGGAAATACATGAAAGGTGATATTTATTATAAAAAGAGTAAACCTTGGCGGATCCAGGGAGGGGGAACGGGTGCCTAAAAAGTTAAAGGAAATACTAATATTTAGATAAGTGCTATATTAGAAAATTAGAGCATGTTGGTTAGAAGACAATCAAAACCATAAATACGAGGGTTGTCTTTGAAGTTTTGCATATACAGCTGGAATAAAACAGTAGATAACTTTTAAAGACTTCATTATTTGAGGAACGTAGAATAACAGTGGGCTAACTCCAATTTTTTCAGAAATGCCAAATTCAATCTAAAACGCATTATTTTATGTGATTTTATCAGAATAAAGTTGTTCTATCTCTAAGTTTTCGGTCTTACTAATAGATGGATAAATTTTTTTACAGTAACTGCTGAATTTATTTAATTAACTGTGACAACATTCACAAAACCCTTATTCTCAAAACTAGTCTTGGTGGAGTTAGCCCACTGTTATTGTATGCGCATTGTTTCTCAAAGTATTGTCTACGTAAATTAATTTACTTTTATGCGCTCAAACTAGTTGTCAAAGCTTTAATTCCACTCGTTTGTTGGTACTGTCAAAATTACATTCTTGAAGGCGTCGACTGCTTTCTCTGGCGACTGAAATCTTTGACCAAGTAGTCCATTCTTGATTTTCAGAGGAGTATAGAAATCGTTGGGACTTACGTCGGGACTGCATGGAGGATAATACAATAATTCGACGTTTTGCTGGGTAAAAAATGCAATGGTTTTTTGCGCTTTGTGCGAACTTGCATTGTCTTGGTGGAGGATGATTCGGGGTTTGTTTTTCGAAGCTCAGCGATGACTTTCGGCAAACAAATGGTGATGTACCAATGGGCGGTAACAGTCATTTGATCTTCCAGAGGAATTGCTGCTACATGACCTGCTTTTGAGACAAATGTCGCGGCCATCTTTTTGGATACACTTCGAGAATGCATGACTTTTGTTGGATTTTCTTCTTCTTGGAACACCCAAACAGACGACTGACGGGAAACTAATTTTCGTACCCCTAATTCTTCATGCAAATTTTTTTGAATTGAGGTTTTTGAAATCCCCCCTCCCGATCTTCCGAGCATGCGCACAGCATCGATGTTTTCCTGGGTGACAGCCGTTTTTGCTGAACCTCGTCTGGGATCGTCGCTAAGGCTAATCCGTCCACGTGAGAAACTGTCGACTAATGTAGAGCTTCATTACCGAAAACCGAAATCAACTCGGGAATGCATTCTTGTTAAGATAATTTCCTCCGAAAGTTGTAAAAAAATTATAGATTGAAAATGATCTCATTTCTTGTTACTTTTAAAAGTTTGATGTAGCTATGAAACTATATGTATCGCACGGACGTTTTAAATTTAAGTTAGGTAAAAATTGAGGTTAAGTTTTCGTAACGACATTCGATCAGTGTCGCCCTCTATGTTCCTACATGCAAAATATAAAAGGTCCTAATTGTGTCGTTCTGTTTTAAGATAACAATGCTAACTCTATGGTTGATATATTTTATGATAAGATTCTTATAATAATAAATAATAATATCCCGAAATTCAAGATAAAAGGAAAATTTAATTTAAACATGATACTATTGCCACTATAAAATTAGTTATCAATAAAAAATTGGAACTTTCAAAAATCAAGTTGATTATCACCTTTACTCAAATCAAGACGTCGGCTTCGCGTCGTTATCGTTCTAAGCAGAGCATTCCTAATAAAGCCTTTAAAGAGGTTCTTCGATTGGTTGCTTTTCAAAAAATATAGAAGTTTTGAGTTTTTATTTCCATATTTAAAAGTGAGGCATGATGTTTATACCTACAGACCAAATAGCAAGTTATGTGTGTTTGAGGAAAAATTGTCTACAATGTCACAACAACGATAACAAGGACCTACCTTGGCAAATAATAAAAGATAGCAAGCGCGTCACGGTCTCTAGAATTAGACCGGTCTTTGGATGTTACATATATTTGTCGAATTTTCCACGTTACTGGTGGTCCAGCTGATTTTTGTAAACAAAGGTTAGATATAATATGAACAACTCATATTTTTTGAATTTTTTAAAAACTAAGGCAATTTTCCTATTGTTTTTAAAATATTCATATAAAATAATATTTTTGAGACATACCAGTCGTTATTGTTTTATGCCCGCTTCATCTTTCTTTACACCAAAATTAAAATTCGAAGAAAATAATGTGTTCGTTTCAGCTTCAAAAGTAATCCGTCAAGCTACATCTTTGTTTACTTCCCAAGTCCTCGGTTGACCTTTGATACTAAACGATCACATTCAGTTTGACTTGTATTTTAAGTTTTGTGTAATAAAAAATAAAGCGGCCAAAAAAAAATAAATAACGACAATACGTCTAATAAATTATATTTTATAAGGATGTACTAAAAACAGGGAAAATTGTCTTGGTTTTCAAAAAATTCCAAAAATATTAGTTGTTCATTATCGACATATCCTATCTAACTTTTGTTTACAAAAATCAGCTGGAACACCATTGACGTGATATTCGAAATATGTAAATTCGACTTATTCCTCCCTATGTTCGCAGTAACTCAGACCGCATGCAATATCTGAATCCATAGCAGGCAACAAGTAATCATCGATTACTGATCGAGTGCCTTGTGGCACGGCAGTCTTTCTATGTAGTCACTACATCTCCCTTCCGCTCTGGCGATAAGGAGTTCATGCATATTATCTAATTTCTCTTTGTCGCTTTATTTTATCGTGTTCCTTTAATATCATTACTGACTAAAACATCCTACTTCTTTTGAAGATTCCTAGAAACACTTCAATACTATCAAACCGTTTGGTATAAAACAATTTCTATTTTTACTCTAGTATTATTGTTTGTTCTTCATCATTTTTAATTTTATTATCCATTATTTCTTTGATAAATTGGTAACCTACCTTCCAATTATCTTTGGTCTTTAGCATCTCATTTATGAATTTTTCTGGTAGTACGTTTCCTTGGTTCGGTTCGGTTCCAAAGCTGTAAGGTTTCTAGCATAATGTTTCGTTTTTCTCTAAATTTTTGGAAATGAATCAGTGTATAGTCTGCATCGTCTTCAGTACATATATCTACTATAGCTTATTGTTTTTTCCTATGTGTTTTGTGTATCCTTTAAAGCACCCATGATTTGTTAAACTCTGCGTTGTTTGAAAAGTGACATATCTATGTTTACATTCCATCCATATTTGGTATTAATCTCTTCGGCCAAACAGCTTTTCCGGTATCTTTTTTCCACCTTTCTTGCCATTTTTCAAAAGTAACCTTTTTAGCTCCATCTTTCTGCTCTTCTGTGTTGCCGTTTCTTTCTAAAATTAATCTTTCTTCTATTACAAGGTCAATAGGCGGTATTCCTGCTATGACCTGTATTTTAGTATCGCCTTCCTTTGCACTTTAATTAGGATGTTATTTATTTCTCTTTTCATCACTTGTCCCCAAATGGATGTATGTCCTGCTATGACCTGTATTTTAGTAACGCCTTCCTTTGCACTTTAATTAGGATGTTATTTATTTCTCTTTTCATCACTTCTCCCCAAATGGGTGTACCATAATATAGCATGGTGGATTGGATTACACCTTAAAACAGCCTTCTTCTTGCAGTTGATGGTCTCTTCTTATTTGTTATTAATATTTTGATATTAATGGTTTTTTCTGATACGTTTTGTCTTATTGTTTTATTTTTTTTACCGCTGTCAATGTTTTCAAATCCCTTTATTGTTTCTTCGGGAGTACCTCAGGGTTATAAGCTGAACCACTTGTTTTCATCATATATATCAGCGGCGACTTGTACCGCAGGCGAGGTGAAGCTCACACTAGGTACTATAATTATAGTGTACGTGTGAGCTAATATAACTAAAAACTGAAATATATTTTATTCAACTCCAGACTAAATTACCTTTTGTTTGATACCACACAAGCCATGTTTTGACTTAAACTCAAATTTTTGAAATCTACCCCCACCTTTACAAAAAAAACAAAAACTAAAATGTATTTTGTTAAAGTCCGAACTCAATTACCTTTCGTTTGATATCACACACACCATATTTTCACTTAAACTCTAATTTTTAAAATATACCCCCACCCTTTTTTTAAAAATAAATTAAAATGTATTTTGTTTAACTGCAGACTCAATTACCTTTCGTTTAATATCACACACGCCATATTTTCACATAAACTCTAATTTTTGAAATTTACCCCCACCCTTTTATTTGGTTTGTGTTCGGTGGATTTTATTCATTTTTAAATGGGACCATCTCGACCCAAGACCCAGCCTAGGTACCAAATTTCATTAAAATCGGCCAAGCGGTTTTTGAGTTATGCGCGTTGGTCGTTACAGACAGACAAACAGACACACAGACAGACAGACATACAGACAGACAGACAGACAGACAGACGGCGCAACAAAAAAGTTTCAAATTCATCTGAAACGAAAAGATATATAAAAATTTTTGAAATCGGAGCAACTTTTTTTTTCTCGAAAAAATTAGGATCACCATAGCTCACACTACTATAGTATAGTATATGTGTGAGCTAAAAATTGTATTATTTTTTGTTCTTACTGGCTTGCGGCGCCACACATTACTGCGTAGAATCACCGCGGATGGTAATTATCAATAAACTATATACCTTATAAAATGCAACAGCAGGACCTTTTGTGTCAATACGATTGTCTTTTTCATGGCTGCCTTGATGTTTTAAAGAGTATCAATAGTATTTAAATAAACGCATATATCTCCAAAACGAATAAACGCAACATATATATTTTTGAAATCAGGAAAAAAGGATCTATAAAAATCTTAAATAATATACAGGGTACACATTTAGATTTTCTTTTGACATTTTAATCTAAAGATTCTTAAATTTCATAAAAAATTATTAAACTTTTGTATTTATCATATTTTGATATATATTCAAATAAACGTTTTAGATATGTACCCTGTACCTCTTCACCGCGCCTGCGGCATGAGCCGCGGCTGATATATATTAATGATATCAAAGATAGGGTAGGTACGGCGAGGATTTAAGAGGATATAAAAAATTCATAGTCCAGAGAACTGTCTAAGGGTTCAATAAGATTTATATCGGCTGGACCCCTATTGTCAAAGAAAGGATTTTTCTCTTAATTTGGGGGAAGTGCTTTAAAATATCTTACACCATTAACACAAATCCAATAAAGCACGTTTATTTTTTAAAGAATCATAGCTTAAATCCCATTTCTGAAGTGAGAGACTTGGGGGTGATTTTTAGATTTCAAACTACAAGCGCACCTTGATAATGTTTTAACCAAATCCAATCTGTGTCGTTCTTCTTGAAATCTCCCCGAGCGAGTACTCCTCGAAATTCGAGCGAGGGCTAATAGAGATGCAGAAATCAAGTGAAATCGCATGCGCAGTTTTACTTTCACCCGATTTTGAGGGAGTATGAATGATTTTCGTGATGTTAAACCGATTCTCAAATTCTATTATGCATATTGTCACGAATGAGCACCCAGGCTTAAAATATAAACCATAAAGGCTTAAAGACAATTCATTTTTTAGGTCGATTCAATTCAATAGAAGTTTATAACTACAATCGATGAAAGTTACGAGGGGCTTTTTGACATAGACTCCTGGGTAGGTATTCTGGTTCTTGAACGATGTGATAGTTCCCATCACATGTTTTGACCAATGGCAGGCTTTAAATTAGCTCTGAGCCGTCACGTGCTATGCGAAAAGACCTCCATTGCGCAAGCTTTTCCTACGATCCGACCGAGGATCGTTTAGTCGGTACCCGGGCAGGAGAACAGATTTCACTTTAAACACGTAAAACTCACTAACTCTGAAGAGCGGGCGCCTATGCCATTGGTCCAGACAAGTCATTTCGCACAAGACGCGACCGCTTAGAGTTTGCTATTGGTCAAAGCGTGTGATGTGGATTGTCACATCGTTCAAGACCCAGAATAGACACCCCTGAGAGTAAAGTACATGAAAACAACCACGGTACGGTGAGGCTTTGCCACACCGAACTAAGGGTGTGGGCTTTTTTCCTATAACACACGTAAAACCCGGTTCCCACCTACGACTTTCTCGTGCTTGCCCGCGCACGCGTCAGGTGACTGTCATAACATTTCATACAACTTTTAGCGGATGCAGGTATTAATTTTATCTACATACCTTCTTTTTGAACCACGATCATGTCGACTCGAATAAAAATAACTATGTTAAAATGATCTCGTTTGCAAATGTTGAAATGATTTTACTAATATTGTAATACAACTATTTTCTCTAATAGAATATTAAATGTGATATTTTCAAACTAAATTCTATTTTGTATCTTGTTTCTCTTTATGCTTGTCTTGGGGTCATTTTACTGAATGTGTTTTGATTGGGGAATTTTGAATTTTTTTTATAAACAATTGTTTATCTAACAAAGCGAAGTAGTAGTAGTAGTAGTGGTGGGGAGACCATTTTTGGTCTAGCGACTAGGCACACGACGCGCCCTTTTCGCAAACCTCGATTTATCCGTACACCATATATCAAACTGATGCACGTGCCCCTTAGGATGCAAGTTTTCTTTCTCTAAGAGGACTTAATTTTGCCTGACACCTGTTTGTCGAGGACAGGGATCTATATACTGCGTCGCAAGTATACACAGTGGACCCACGATCTATACCCCTTCTGAAAGGTGGTCCTGCTACATGTTGGACTTGCATCTATCTAACACCGGTATTGTGCCAGCAGAACGTGGTTATTGACGATATACTTCTCTCCTTTGCAGCGCAACCGTGGTGATCGTCGTGAGTTGACTGTAGGAGATTTATGCTGGCGCCATCCTGGTTCCGACTATATAGCACTTATAGCAGGCTCCGGGGTTATTATTTCTGGTTCCTCGGCTGGCTGCGTGTCGGTTCCTGGACTACACCTGCGTATATTTTCGATGTTCAAGGTCAACTTATTTTTTTGCGTGCATCGCATCGCATTCGATGAGGGCTGAAAAGGAAGTGGGCGACAGGGCGACGGATTTTTTTTTTTGTTTTTGCATGGTTGTTCGAGACGCGAGCCTTTTACTTTCTGCATGTGAAGCCGACGACCATACCACAGCACTACCCTGCCGCCTAACAATGTGAATCTCACCAAACCAATTAAAAGACTCTTAAAATCTAATGAAAATTTTATGAATTTTAAAGAGAATTTTGGCTGGAAATGTATTATTTATAAATATTGTTCCGGTTTTCCATCTAGATAATTTTGAGAAATTTTAGAAGTAGCATAAATTATATATCACTGAAAAGTGGTTTGGTTATTTAGCGCGGGCGAAGGTAGTAAAGGGAAATTGAAAAAGGTTTCATATATATAGATTAAAAAACTTCTTCGTTTTCTGGCATTTCTGCTTGGAAAGAAAAATATTACTTTAATATACTTAAATCATGCCACGTGATGTTTGAAAGTTGGCTGCCCTCTCTAAATGGCGGCTTCCGACAAAGTTTAGCAATAATAATGATCATAGGAGTGCGCGAGAGAGAGAGAGAGAGAGCGATGCGAAGCCCCCCTATATAATTATTCTAACTATATAGTACCTATTTTCAAGGGTGAATAAAGATCGCAGCAAAGCAAACCCGCTGGGCCCCTTTCAACCGACCTACCCATTGACTTACCACACAAACCAACTGAAAAACCGCCGCGCATGATGTGTTTTAAGTTATTTTTGGCTTGGTTTAAATGCTCAAACCCAACACAAACAAAATTTGAACATTAAACATAATTTATCAGGGGCAAACTGACTAATTCCCTAAAAATTTCTGACTTCATGATTTGATATTAATCGAGCATTTTTTTTTCAATTTTTCATGTTCTTTTGCATCTTAAGAAAACTTTATTACACCCCTTCCCCTCCCGTACTAGTAAACTGCTCAAAAATTGAAGTGAGCCACCCCATTTTTTTGGTAATTTTTAAATTAAATTTATTCCTAAACGAAAGAGTCAATTTCCACACAATTTTCTATGTGATATAGCTTCGATTGTCCTCTTTTAGTGTATGGTTTTCCTGTTGTCCTGCGCTTGACAGATAGCTTCACAGGGCACACGTGACATAAGCTCTGCTCTACGATTTTTACTGAGGCAGCATCAAAATCATATGTGGTGGTGTGAGAAAATTCGCTTGAATCCATGGACTTTGCGAGATAACTGGCATTTATTCAAAAAATCATCATGACGCCAATGGTGACATTTTAACAAAAATACAAAAACCGTCTCGGCATAGATGTTCAAACTTCAATAAAACGTGTTTTGCATTTACCTAGACTTGATATCAGATTACCTACAGAAGGTGAAATTTATGAAAAATTATTTTTGCACGCCTTTGATTGTGCTCAGTGGTCATCTAGGGTACAATGGCACACAAGGTTCGAAAAGGCCAATATTTGGGTTGCCTTGTAGCAAATTTGGTGGCTATGGTTCAAAACGGGCAGAAACGTCAAACTAAAAATCAGAAAAAGTACAATTTTATGAAAAAAAAATCATATCTCGGAAACAAAAAAGAAATTTCAAAAACTGAGAAATAACTTTTTTTGGCTTTAGCTGACTGTTATTTTGAGTTATTAAAATTTTTTCGAAAAAAAACGTACGGGAAATGGGAGCCGTCCAAACTTTCGCACTTTTGTTACACTTGCGTTGTAGCCACCCTGTGGAGCTATCTGTCAATCTCAGGACAATAAAGAAACCAAATATTAAAAGAGGATAATCAAAGCTATATCGCATAGAAAACTGTGTGGAAAATGCCCGTTTCGTTTAGGAATAAATTTACTTTAAAAATGTCCAAAAAAATGGGGTGGCTCACTTCAATTTTTGAGCAGTTTATTTTAGCCCACACACTATAGTAGTGTAAGCTATGATGACCCTAATTTTTTCAAGAAAAAAAAAGTTGCTCAGATTTCAAAATTTTTGATATATCTTTGCGTTTCAGATGATTTTGAAACTTTTTTGTTGCGCCGTCTGTCTGTCTATATGTCTGTCTGTACCGACCAACGCGCATAACTCAAAAACCGCTTGCCCGATTTCAATGAAATTTGGTACCTTGGCTAGGTCTTGTGTCGGGATCGTCCCATGAACAAAATCCACTGAACACAAGCCAAATAAAAGGGTAGGGGTAGATTTTAAAGTTTTGAGTTTAATTTAAAACAAGGCTTGTGTGGTATCAAACGAAAGGTAATTTAGTATGGAGTTGAATAAAATATATTTCAGTTTTTAGTTATTATCTCACACGTACACTAAAACTATAGTACCTAGTGTGAGCTTAGGGGCCCATATATTGGCAGAGTATTTCGCATTAATATCTAGGTATTGAGTCTGGGAGTCAAGCCTGCCCAAAATGGTCAAATTAGTTGCGTCCCTGGAAAGAATATTAATAAGAATTCGATAAAATATTTATTCATAAAAGGTTTCTCAAATATGCTACAATTTTGCTCCTATGTCTTTTAAATTGAGAGTTGGCGTTGGACGAAGATAAAAGCAAATGGTTTTACGTCATCGTTACCTTTTACGTCATGTACCAACTTACCTACGTCACTCCATATACCGAACATAAATTTCTTACTTAAATTATGATGTTTAGCCAAATTTATATCCATTTATATTGTTAATCTTTCTTTAAACAAATAAAAATATGTGTTTCTGTTAAATTTCTTGTCATGTGTTTATAATGTTTATTAATTACAAATTAATATATTATCAAAATAGTTAATTGTCTCCTACTTTCTGTCTCTCTCTTTCTCGCGCTCTCTCGCTCTCTCTTTCGTCGAAAATAATACCTTCTCTAGCCTTTGCTACTTGGGCTAGGAAGGTAAGAATACTTTATAGTATATTTTGTTCAGTGGTGTGACACTGGAGGGGTGGGGGGGAATCACCAATCGGACACGTCCCTGGGTGACGCATAGGGGGTTATTCTCGCGGACCAAAATGGGTAAAAATTACATTATACATTAATCATGTGAGCTTAGGTGCCCCTAAAATGGTAGAGTATTTTTCTTTGTAATATTTCTACGATTTTTATTTTCTCCTTTATGATAAACTCTGGAACCCACATAAGAAGCGTTCCTGGTGATAAAAGCATAGAAACAAAGAAGTCACACTGTAAAATTTTCTAAATATAAATATTCATTGGATTCTGAAAAAAGACGAGCAAATTTTAATATCTTTTTTTATCAGGAATTAACTTTCAATGAATCAAATTTATATTCATAAAAAGGAATAACTTAATGGAGGGTTACCGAATCAGTCCAAAAGCGTTTAATTAAAAATCGGATTTTACGTTTCGTATTTCGACAGATTTTTTAATTACTTAATAATTTAGATATTAATGGTAATGGAAAATCCTAAATAGTAAAAAAGCCAAATCTTTTTTAAAAAACCTGATTTTGTTTTCTAAATTATTACTTTAAGGCAAAGGGTCATCAATACAAAAAACTTTTTAACCGGGAACAGGGTGATCGTTTATATTTTGACCACGCTTATTATGTAAATACGTATTTGGTATAGAAGAATGGTTCTGGGGCCGGAAGATAGATGTGTCTAATACATTTTAGCATATATCATTAATTCCAGTCTGCGCAGCACCTAAATATAATTTTTTAATACTAGTTGTGTTTTTTTTATTTGGGCCCAATAAATATAGCAGCCGCTTTAGTTCTTTACCTATAAGTTAGGCACTTGAAATTTAGTAGATTTATAGCATTCAGGTGATAGCACAATAAATCATTTTTTTATTACAAAAAAATTCAAAATGGCGGATAACAATTAAAGATTATTTATAAACCTCAAAATTGAAACGAGTCAAATCAAATTTGCAGATCCAAAATAACGAACCTTCTGATTTATGAATCGCTATGTATGAAATTCGAAACTTTGAAAAAAGACGGTATTTCCTAGTTAAAAGTCGATTTGACTTAAAACTTCCTGGCGCTTAAGGTCACTTAATAGGATTTTATATACTTAAATTTAAAAAAATAAAAATAATGGATACAAAATGGCGGATTTTTTTATTAATCATTCAATACGGTTTAAATTCGAAACTGTGAGGTGTACGGCTGCAAATGGCTCTTAGGCACAGTGCTAAATTAAAGATAAAAAAGTTTGGATGTAATAGCAAAGTTTAAAAAAACATTTCTAAACTGGTAAGAACCTTTTATTTTAAAATTTGTATTGGAGAACTTGGGGTTACTTTTACCTCAATTCTTTTTACGGAATGTCATTTTTGCTTACCTACTTGGCTTTTTTTTAACCAACTTCGGCATTTCGATTGGGATATGTATGTATGTAAATATGTATGTTTGTGTCACGCTAGAGATTGAACGGCTGAACAGATTTTGACACAGAAGGTGTCAGTAAATTGCTACTAATCCCGAAGGTGCCATACCCAACAAACATTTAAAGTTGTCACGACGAAACCCCAACTAGAAAGAATTTCCTAAAGGTAACCGCAACGTATTCCCGCTACGTCTCAGTATACCATACAGCGACGTGTTAATTCCCTAAGTGGGGAACCAATTTCTGGTTATGACTACTAGGCCAAGTGTTTAAAGTCACTGTAGTAACAACTACACTACTACGTCGCAGCCAGGTATCTACTACGTCGTAGAGGCTGTTTTTTTTTCCGTAATGGCATAAAAGTAGCGATGTAGTTGCAAATAATATAATCGTTTCTTTTTGGTAGAATTATTATAATACAATATGGAACACAACAGTAAACAAACACGCTAAGTTTTTTAGTTTGGTTATGTCTGTAATATGTACTATGTTATCTAAAATTACGAGATTTAACGAGCAGAGGTCAAAATTCAACTGCGATGCAAATTTTTATGTTTATTGCAAAAAATAAGCGCGCCTGCAAAATTTAGCCGTTTTCTGGTAGCTGATGGAATATTTTCGTTGTGGTTTTTGAGGTTATGTTTTTATAATTGGCAGATAATCCGACCAAATTGTTTTTAATATGGATATATTTGGTAAAGCTTTTATTAATTTGTGTACGAAAAACTATATCTCTGTTAAATGGGCTTTAAAACTAAAATAAGAAAAACAATTTTTTTGTCCTTCAAAAAAAAACATGGCGTACAAAAATTATTCCTTCATAGAGGGGAGAGCTACTTGAAAGTGAGACTAAGTTACGGCTACGTACCACTTACTACTTTTGTGTCTCCATTCCCCTATAGTTCTAGATAGCACATTGAAATTTCTACCTCATCCGTTACGGGAACGTGTTACCGACTTTTCTCCGCAACTAAAAAATTCCTAGAGGGTGTCAGCCACCGCGCGGGTAAGCAAATCACGACGTTCAAGTTATATGGCCGATCGGACCGTCAGCAACAGACGTCACTTGTCACTGACATTTAAAGAGGATCAACAATAAAAGTTTTAAACAAATTATTTTGTTTTACAATATTATCAACAAACTCAGGTAAAAAAACTTTAAAAATGATAGTGATAGATTAGTATTTATTAATAAAGATATAAGAAAACACATAGCTAATTTTTACGCTTTTACAATAAGGCCTAGTTTATGTTCTGATCAAGGATGTATTCATGGACTTATGGCCTTGTCTAACCTAGTTGAAAAGTTATTAATTGGAATCAAAACAAATAATTTTAACTATAAAATCTGAGTTATTTATCACATTGTTTTTTTTTAAATTTTAGATCACTGCTTGTAGTAACCAGAAATGCTAAAGAAGTATTGCAATTGAACTAACTCTGAGTTATGACTAGCTGCTAAAGGCCAATGAGGTCTCCTTATCACCATTGGGGTACATGATAGGGACTGCAACGAATGCCCAACCACTATGTATTCTTATAAATAGATCACTCGACATCATGTGTATTATGCAATGCCTTTATTATTATCAACAATGAAAACAATCATTCATTGCCCTACTGAACCAAGGATTTGCTGAGATGATCCAGACAAATTTTAAGTTGACTTCTTTCCTGGTTGATTTCAGGTCAGCCTTTGTCATTCTCAATATATTTAGTATGGCTTTTAATGCTTAAATTAATTGGCTTTTAATCAATTATTGTAATAAGTTATTTTAAATGAAATAAATAACAGTTGTTTATGTAGTTTTTTATTTAAAAAATTATCTAGGGGCAGTGAGGCCCGGTTTCCACCTATGTGTGCCCACCCTGATTCAAAAAATGTATCACACAACAGGACATAGATTGACTTATTTAAATGCAAGGTCACCTAATGATATTTTTTAAGCAATGGGGCACACATAGGTGGAAACTGAATTTTAAACATGGGGGGGGGTTGTTTTTGAACCTATCTATCTAGTTATAAAACCTTATTTTTTTGCTCAGGTGTGTAATACCACATGTGTCTTGTATTTTTTATGTAATTCTCGGGAAAAAGGGAGGAACATGCCACCCCCCCGCTGGGACCTCCACTGACATGATCATTAAATAAAACAAAAGACATCAATTTTTTGGATGTACAGGGGTATTGTATTCTAAAGTGGTGGCAGGCCCTAGTTGACCTCGATGCATCACGACCACATGTGGGCACACACAATTTGTGCCTGGCACTATTGCAATAGGTCCCTAATAGTGTTATTATGGCTTTATTCCAATAAGATTAAACCGAACTCAATTCGCATGAAAACGTAGCAATGACAACCAGGGAGCATTTTCGTTCTATTTAGACCACTTGTATTAGTTGCACTTAAGTCACAACTTAAAATTCTGCTTACAAGTCGTACTTTGCTAAGAATTTATTATAAATGATACTTGCTTTAATTGATTATAAATTATAACAAATTCACAATTTAAGGAGCCACAAAAAGTAAGGTTAACATTAGTCGCGACCAACAGGCGACTTTAAGATGTTTACGTTTTTAAAGTAGAAATAGGAAGTAGTCTTCACTTTGAAGGATTGACATAAAACCAAAATCAAAGTTTTTGTGACTTTTAGGTTGTCCTTAAAAGTAATTTTCTCTACATTATTACATCAGATATTACTATGATAACCCAAACCTATGTAGTAAAATATAAAGTTATAAGGTAGTTGTCGGATACACCCGTTTGCGACTTCAATTAAGCCCAACTTTGTAGTGGTAATTAAGTAACATATAAATGTCGGGGTGACTACGAATTAACGACTAAAAAGAAAGTAAAACTTTGGCATCGTGCTATTGTGGTAGATGAGACTATCAGATTAGACTATCAAGAAACAATCCTATCAGGTAGTTTAAAGGGTCGTTTTTACGAAACTTCTACTTTTTCGTGATACTAAACAGTAGGCAGAACTAAAAAGTAACGAATTTTGGTTGAGATCACCACATTTCTACCATAACAAAGTAGGAAAGCCTTTGGAGCATGTAGCCGCTACTATAATTGTTAGTTGGGTAGGCTATATTTTTTTAA
This sequence comes from Aspidapion aeneum, assembly GCA_963576565.1. Classification (NCBI taxonomy): domain Eukaryota; kingdom Metazoa; phylum Arthropoda; class Insecta; order Coleoptera; family Brentidae; genus Aspidapion; species Aspidapion aeneum. The sequence continues at coordinate 113,178,794 of OY755039.1, forward strand.
ACACGAGTCAACATGGCGGTCTTCAGACGCCATTTTGTCACATGATGTAGGCTTTAAGGCATACAAATTATCTAAATTTCGGGCGATTTTATTGAAATTCCTTTGATCACCCAATGTCCTCTAGTTTGCTGTAGTTACTTTGTAGTTCTCACTGCTCCCACACATCTCCCCTCCAGTCATTTCCCCCACCCTATTTAACAACCGTATTCGCATAATTTTATCATATATAGGGCGATTTAAAAAATTCTTTCTGCATACGCTTTCAGATTTTTTTCCAACACCATTTTACTAGTTCCCGTCCCGTCTCTCCCTCTTTCCTCCCTGCCCTCCTTATTACTATTAGTTATAGCTATAAATTTCACAAATATAAAGCTATTTTAAAAGTTCTTTCTGCACATGCTTTAAAACTTTTTTTTCCAACATCATTTTACTAGTTTCTCCCCCCCTCTCTTCTCCCCTCCCTCCTTATTAGTAATAGTTGTAGCTATACCTTTAACAAATACAGAGTGATTTCAAAAATTCTTTTTGCACTCTCCTCTCCCACCTTTACTCAATGGAAGGTAACACTGTTCGCGTCTGTTGAAAATCTACACGTACTTTTTGTGTAAAGCTAAATGAATAGTAAATGCATAGTGATTTTTATAAGGCTGAATAAGAAATAAAACAAATTTAAATAAAAAAAACACCCATCTGCTAACTTTACTTGTAACTATTAGTCGCATTTGTGTACAAAATTACCCAATAACCTGATTCATGAAAGTGAAAAACTGTATAATTTCGTAAGTGCGCTTTGGGCATTAATACTAAAAGTTGAAGCATGTCGTACATTATAGGTATACCTATCAATTTTGTACTCAACTGCGACTAGTAGGTACTAGCAAAGTTAGCAGATGGGTGTTTTTTTTATTACATGAAATGTTTTTGTTATGATAATAATTTTCTACTCACCCCCTTTGTCTGTGGAATGTGCAGACTCGAAGACAGACAGTTTCATTCCTGTGTTATATTGAAATTCTGTTTTTTGCATTTTACTTAGGTTAACCGTTGTATGGCGCTTTTTCCTATCCCTTGTCACCAGACAATGTACTTTTTTTTACTTGAAAGTATTTGATTTATTTCTGGTATTTTTTTATTATACGGAGTGGTATGGCGAATTCCAATAAAAAGCTGCTACTAGTGGGTGAAAATGTCTATCCAATAAAAAAAATTATTAAAAAAAACAACTGCTAAATCTACTTGAACCTACTAGTCGCAGTTGGGTGGGTTGGGATGACGAAAGCGCACTTATGAAATTTTTTGAAGTTTTTTATTTTTATGAATGAATGAAGTTATTGAATAATTTTGTACACAACTGCGACTAGTAGGTATAAGTAGATTTAGCAGTTGGGTGTTTTTTAATTTAATTTTTTTATTATTTTTAACTTTCAGGTTTAATTTTTAATCAGCCATTCTTTAACTAAATCAAAGTACCTAATTATTACCTAAATCATGCATTTGTGTCAAACATTGAACTATGAGTCACGGGGAGGAGAGAGGGAGGGGGAAACTAGTAAAATGCTGTTGAACAAAAACTTAAAGCGTGTGCAGAAATAATTTTTAAAATCGCCCTATATTTGTTAAAGTTATTGCTATAACTATTACTAATAAGGGGGACAGTGAGGAGAGAGGGAAAGGGAGGAAGAACTAGTAAAATGGTCCAAATCCTAAAGCGTGTGCAGAGAAAATTTTTAAAATCGCCTTATATTTGATGAAATTATGCAGAGAGCAGAGAGGACTACAAAGAGATTACAATAAATTAGAGGACATTTATTTTCCAATGGTTGATCAAAGGAATTTAATTAAAATCGCCTAAAATTTAGGTAATTTGTATGCCTTAAAGCCTACATCATGTGACAAAATGGCGTCTGACGACCGCCACGTTAATTCCTGCTTAAAAACATAAAGCCTGTAGCACCTTCGGGATCAGCAGCAATTCAACGACACCTTTTTTGTCAAAATCGGTTTAGCCGTTTAGCCTCTGGCGCGACACAAACATACATATTTACATACATACATATCCCAAGCGAAAAACATTACACTTCCTTTTGCCGTGCTGCAGTTAAGTAAAAACACATCATTTGGTCTGGAAGCAAATCATATTTTTTTTTGGCAACAAAGTGGTTCCTACTTCGACCCCGCTGAATCCGAATCTCAATGTAGCCAACTCGAAATATCGACAGGGACGGCGAAAAAGTTCTTTTAAAAAACTAAATCCCCTCCAACACCCAGTGGCGTATATAAGGGGGCCCAGGCCCCCCCCCCCCGAAGCCAAGACTTTTTTAGATATTTTCCACATATTTCATGAATACAAACATAAAATAGCATAAAATACGGCCTCATGAGGTCTTGGCCCCCCCCGAAACTGTCTAAACTGTCTCGGCCCCCCCCATGAAACTGTTTTCTATATACGCCACTGCCTCCACCCAAGCATAAATTGATAGAAATAGTAATCGCAAATTTTTAACAATATATTCCGGATATTTTGCTACTTCAAAACTCAAATATTATCCAAATTTCTTAAAAAACGAGTGCAATAATAACAAAAACATTTCATGTAAAAAAAGTCAAGTACGCAAAAATGGTGGCTCTGGAACGAAATAGCGATGTACAAAATAGCGACGTACGAAATAGCGAGTAATGAAATAGCGACTATCAAAATAGCGATGTAATGAAAGAGTGACTATTAAAATAGCGATGTTTCAAAATAGCGTTTGTAACAAAACAGCGACATATCAAAATAGCGATGTATCAAAATAGCGACAATCAAAATAGCGATGTATCAAAATAGCGACAATCAAAATAGCGATGTATCAAAATAGCGACAATCAAAATAGCGACAATCAAAATAGCGGTGTATCAAAATAGCGATGTATCAAAATAGCGATGTATCAAAATACCGAATCAAACCGAACCGAATCTATTCAAACCAATCCAAACCGAACCTTTCTAACAAATTTTTTCAAAAAACTTTTCCAGGGTGTGAATCCGAACCGAACCGCACCGAACCAAACCGAACCGAACCAAACCAAACTGAACCGAATTCGGTTCAGTTTGTTTCGGTTCAAAAGAAGTCTGGAGAGTTTTTTTTTAAATATGCTGGTTCGGTTCGGTTCAGATTCACACCCTCTAGGATCCCGAGAAAGAAGTCAGGGAAGTTTTTTTTTGAAAAAATTTGTTAGAAAGAAACCCCTTTGTTAAACTATATGCCAAAACCGAACCAAAATATCGCTATTTTAATAATCGCTATTTTGTTACATGGCTATTTTGATAGTCGCTATTTTGTTAGATCGCTATTTTGATAGTCGCTATTTTGTTACATCGCTATTTTGTTACATCGCTATTTAGATACAATCGCTATTTTGTTACATCGCCATTTTGTTACATCGCTATTTTGATAGTGGCCCTTTCATTACATCGCTATTTTAATACTCGCTATTTTGTACATCGCTATTTCGTTCCAAAGCCAAAAATGGTAAACCTACCGTAAAAGTAATTGAGAAAATTATAGCCAAGTTCTCCAATACACATTTCAAAATGAAACGTTCTTACTAGTTTGAAAATGTTTTTAAACTTGGCTATGATGGCTGCAGATTAGGCACAGTGCTACATTAAACATAAACAAGTGTGGCTGAAATAGCAAAGTTTAAATAAACATTTCCAAACTACTTTGCGTACCTGGCTTTTTTCTAACTCAAATGTTTTTGTCAAGATTAAATAAAATATTTTCAATTTTATGCATAATTTACTTTAATTTTCTGAGGTCGATGTTAAATAAACAAATACATTTGCTGACTTTTTAAAATAATTAATAATGCACAACTTTATTAATTAATGTGCACATCAATTTGTTTTTGCATTTAGGGCCAATTTAATACCTTTAGCACTTCGTTCCATTATTTTTTTAAATCAACCGAATAAAACTCATCAAAAACTTCATGCCTTTTAATTATGGACATCAATTAAATTAGAAACTTCTTTATACAAACTGGTTTAAAACTAAAGACACGGTTTTATATTGAGAGAAGACTAAATAAAAAGTTTTAACCAAATTTTAAGCCAAGTTGCCGATGTGAAACTTTAAAGAAAAACTAGTCGGATAAATAGCGTAAAGTAGTACAGGTTAACTAATTAGATTTTTTTTTAAAATTTGTCATAAAGTAACCTGTTCGCGGCTCCTAGAATTAAACTTAATTTTTTTACGTCGAAAGAGAAAAGTTTACTGCTAACAATGAATCAACTATTTTTTGTGGCTCCTCGTTTTTAACTTACTTTTTTCTCTAATTTTAAATGGAGTATAATATTGAAGCATGTCTTTTCCACAATTTTCTAAACAAACTGGAAAAACAAAAATGTTAACTTTTTCTAAATGTACTGCTCTTTGATTATTCTGCACATTGCAAGTCACTGTAGCTGAAGCGGAATGATCTTTCAGCACACTAGCAAAAGTGAAGAACTTTCTTTCATTTGTCATGGCTCAAGATCGACTTTCAAGCTTGGGTACACTTGCTATGGAACACTAGACATCTGGATTATTATTATTGATACTTTTATTTTTTAAGAAATTTTATTCTTTAAAATGACTAATTTACTTGTTAGCTTAGTACATGCTAGCAACCATCTGATTTTTCTTTTACCTTATAACTTACCAGAAGAATATAATAACTAACATTACAACTTGTTTACAAATAAGAGAAAACAGAATATATTTTTAGATATTAATATTGGACTTTATGTAGTTACAGTTGTCACTATATCATAACCTACCTAATTTTTTTGATTTACCAACACATTTTAAAGGACGACGGTGAGCATTAGTTATAATAAATATAACATTTTGAATTTAGCCGTGAGAAGGATCCACACACAGTGGATAGAATAGACCGGTGTTCGGATCTTATATATATATATATGTCGAATTTTTCACGTCACTGGTGGTCTAGCTGATTTTTGTAAACAAAAGTTAGATCTGTTATGAACAACGGAACAACTAATATTTTTTAAATTTTTTGAAATCAAAACCATTTTTCTACTGTTTTCTAGTACATCCCTATAAAATGTAATTTTCTAGGCGTATTGTCGTTATTTTTTTTTAGCTCGCTTTATTTTTTATTACACAAAACTTAAACTACAAGTCAAACTGAATGTGATCGTTTAGTATCAAAGGTGAACCGAGGACTATTGGGTAGTAAACAAAGAGGTAGGTCAGCGGATAATTTTTGAAGCTGAAACGCACACATTAATTTCTTCTAATTTTAGTTTTTGTGTAAAATAGTACAAAAATTGCCTCAGTTTTCAAAAAAATCAAAAAAAATTAGTTGTTCATATCATATCTAACTCTCGTTTCCAAAAATCAGCTGGACCACCAGTGACGTGAAAATTCGACATATATTTATAAGATCCGAACACCAGACATTTCTATCCACCGTGGGATCCAAGGGCATCTCTATTAGCTTTTCTAACGAACTGTCACGATCAGCTGTGTTTTCCCATAAGCCGCAATGTTAACAAAAACGTAATTTTTTACAAAAATAAAATGACTTAATTTACAATAAAGATGCTGTTTTAGGTGTTGACCCTTTTGTATAAGGGAAAAATAAAGGCATGTGTTTTTCTTATAAAAATTAAATTAAAGCCAATAAATCTGAAATCAAAGGGATTCTGTTTAGTTCAAAAGGAAGGTTATATTTTAATTTACCTTTGTTTTTTTTCAGTTTTCTACTTATTTTGAGTTATTAAACCAGTTTTTGTGCTGCTGTGAATTGCGGCAGCAAGGGAGGTTCACTAAAATCTCTGATTTCTGATGGGGTTTATAAATCGTATAAGAAGGAACATTTTTTGGCAGTTTTTGTAGATCTTTTAAGAGCATTGGAACCCATAAATAAGGGGAAGCTTTAAAAAAAATTAAAATCAATGGGTATGAATGGACAAGTATATAAATTCTTTACACATTGAGAGATAGAAAGCAAAAAACAAAGATTCACAATTGTTTGTCATCAGAAATTGAGGTTGAGACAGGAGTTCTACAGAGCAGGAATTTTATTTCAATCGCAGATGATACTTTGTTTTTTATATCAGGCACAGAGATCTGTGGAACTTTTAAATGATGATTTGAAAAATATTTATGAATGGCTAAAATTTAACAAATTAAAAATCAATGTGATCAAAACAAAGGGTACGATTATTAGGAAAAGGTCAGATAATATAATTTTTAAAGACAGTCAATGTAAACTAGTAATCAGTGGGGAGGAAAATGAAATTATTACAAAGGTAAAATATTTGGGAGTCATTTGGGATAATAAACTTAAACTTAGTGAGCATGTTAACATTTATGTAAAAAAATTGAGAACAAATTAGGGCTATTAAGAAGGACTAATAATTTTACAGCTAGAAAAACGGCTAACCTAATTTTTAAAACTAGAGGCTAAAAATGGAAAAATGATAAGAGGCTAAAATTTGTGTTTTAATAAAGATTTATTTTAGACCCCAAAACAGTTTAGAATATACTGGCGATTTTCATAAGCTCCCTAACTTAAACTCCTCTTTATCTCGAACTATTTTGGTGCATATTTTCCTCAATTTCCATGCACTTTGACATCTTTAAAAAAAGTCGAACTTTTTGTGGTGTCCCTTCAAGATCAGGTTATAGGGGTTTAACCGAGTAGCCATCGGCACTGTAAGATTTGTACAGGGTCCAACAGGACTTGGGTCCTGTCGAATCTACAATCTACCTACAGTCCTGTTGTGAAGTTACTGCAGGAATGTCATGAGCTGATGGTTTTTATAAACAAGTTGATTATCAAAACAAAAGTAATTATCCAAACATTCTTAAATTTAGCTTAAAAAAACCTTTTTAGCCAAAATAAAGTTTTTCATTGCATTGATCTTGAAAAAAAAAGTTCTCACCCAATTTTTTTTCAATTGCTCTACAAAAAATTGGGTCCCGTTGAGTCACGTCATGTCTTACTGTGTCCTATTATGTCCTCTCGAGCCTGTCGGGTCCTGGTGTAAAATTTATAAAATACTGTTGTGACCTGATGACCCTTGGGTTTGACTGTATGTATGGTGTGTAAGGCCAATGACCAAAAAACACTATATTTTAATTTGGAAAGTGATTTTTTATATCAAATATGGTAAGTTTATGATTTAACTGCTTGCTGGAACCTCAGTTGCAACCAATATGTGCATATTAATCTGACTTATTATAGCCTCTTTATTTGATCAAGAAAAAAATTACTACATTTTACCAATAAGGTCTGTTGGACGGACATCACCTACAAGTTGTGATTTTTTCCATATCACCACTGTAGGTTTAACAATTCGTCCAAGCTTAGACTTTAAAGATCTTACTAGGGCTAGTTCTAGCGCCCAGATATAAATTATATAACAAGGAGAATTTAGTGGCAGAAGCGCAAGGGATAAATAAAAACAAATAAAATAATAAAAATATTTACCTCAGGCTAGATTTGAACTAGCGACATTTCTTTTTATTATCTTATTTTTCCTTATCCCACTAAATTCTTCTTGTTTTAGAGATCTTGTTTATAGGATCAAGTCAAGTCAACTAGATCATAGTAAAATATTTCTCACAGTGTAACACCCCTGTAAAAGGTCCACTCGAGAACAGCAAAAGATCCCAATAAAGAATGTTGAGAAAATGCTAGTTATATATTGAACAAAATAATGAAACTGACAAAAATGTTTAGAGCAAAACTTCGACTATTTCAATTTCTCCTCTGTTAAGTGAGCTCTTCGAAGTTTAGTTTATCCGAAGGGCACTTTCCAACTATATGGAAATGTGCCAAAATAATACCAGTTTATAAAAGTGGCAGGAAAAATGTTGGAAGCAATCATAACGAAGGAGTTATTCTTTAAATTAAAGCATGTTCTGGGAGAAACCCAACATGGGTTTTTTAGGGGTAGGTCGGTGGCAACCAACCTGTCACTGTATGTCCAGGATATATCCGAGGCGTTAGATAATAGGTTGCACGTTGATGCCGTGTACACCGATTTTTATAAGGCATTTGATAAAGTTCATCATTCTACACTGTTGGTAAAACTTAGAAATTTCGGGGTGCACGGCTGCCTTTACGAGGTTCTTAAGTCTTATATTGCTCCTAGAACGCAGTATGTGGAGTTAAATGGGTCTAAATCAAAGTTCATTAATATTACATCTGGCATACCTCAGGGCTCCCACTTGGGACCTCTGCTGTTCTCCTTGTTTATTGCAGACGCGAGTGAATGTTTCTCTTTTTCTAAATCCACATCATATGCTGATGATAAGAAGGCACACGCGCCTGTGAGGAGCTTGGAGGACTGTCGGAGGTTTCAGGAGGATCTAGATCGTTTTTATCAGTACTGTATAAAGAATCGCCTGTTTTTAAATATTGATAAGTGTAATTGTCTTAAGTTTAGCAGGCTGAAGAACGTAATAGATTTTGATTACAAATTGAATGGTGTAAGCATAAAAAAAGTAGAGTATATTAGGGATCTTGGAGTAACTATAAATACAAAATTAAGTTTTGAAATGCATATTGAGAATATTGTAAAAAAATCGTATAAAAATTTGGGTTTTATTCTAAGAGTTAGTAAAGAGTTTCAAGATCCCAAATCACTTATAATACTTTACAATTCATACGTGCGATCTCACCTTGAGTTTGCCAGTGTGATATCGAGTCCTCAATACCATAAATATGTAAATAAAATTGAAAACATCCAAAAAAAGTTTATTTTTAACTTAAATTTTAGATTTAATCGTGATCTGTTAGCTATGTCATATGAAGCAAGTCTTAATTTTTATCAGATGTTAAAATTATCTGCCAGAAGAATTATTTCAAGTGGTATCTTTTTGCATAATATTGTTAATAATAGAATCGACTGTCCAATGTTATTAGAAAAACTATCTTTTAATGCTAGAGTAATAATGACTAGAACACCTTCGTTATTTTATGCACCTAGATTTAATACAAACTTAGGAAACAACTCACCTATATCTCTTATGCAGAGATATTATAATTGTTACTTTCTGCACCTTGACATTTTTGCCTTATCACTCAATTTATTTAGGAATCAAGTTATTAGGGTTTTTCTCAGTAACTAAAGTAAGTTTCTGTTTAAAGTTACTCTTTTGAAATACTTAGTTTTTTTTTTCCCAGTTTGGGTTAAGCAACTTTTAGTTTTAGTTTTGGTTCTAGTTTTACTTTTCTTAATTAATATAAATGTAACATATCTTTAGTGTACCCTTGTAAATTGTGATGTTAGTTCGTCATGTTAGGGTACCTTTGTTATAAATAAAAAATAAAAAAAATAAAAAAAAAATAACAAAAGTAAATAACATACATACACACATACCTCAATTTTTGAAGTTAAGATTATGGCTTATGAGAAATCTGTTTGTGTCCTAGGGAAGCTATCTTGGATTGGATCATATGTTTTGTGAGACAGTCCAATATTTTAGTTTATGTAGTTAATCCCTGGCACATAGTTTGGAAGTTTTGTGCTCACCATAAATATCAAATATGTGGCGCCCTACTAATATTGTTGAGAAAGTCATGCTCCATGAACTTGAACTTGTAGTTATAATAGTTGTTCAACTCATAGAAACTCACGTCGGTTTTCGCCACGGGCGATTTTAATAAGAGCCTCAAATTGGGGTCATATGTTTGCCAAGCTGTGTTAAGTTAGGCCCTTTTCCAAAGATAGGGTTACTTAATTGGGTAAGTTATACAATGAATACCTAAAGTTCGCGAATAGATTTGGAATGTTAGTAGAATGGTTCTTGTAACAATAAAACAGTAGTGCATTATTTTAATCGCCTTATTATCTATAAATAACGTTTTATATAGCAATTTTTGTACAAAACAAAAGTTTTCAAAAAGCATTTTTTTCCGAAATTCCAAATCTTGAAACAACATGTTTGGCATATAAAACAATGGGACCTCTGGAAATAATATCGGCTTCGCCACTGGCCGCAATGATTTTTAGAAAATAGTCAATATTATTTTTATTTCTATAAATTTCAATAAATGTTAACAATGCTGAATAAAATTAATTATTTTAAGGGACACTATAATAAAACGGTTTTTGCTTTGAGCTGGATAAATTGCGTTCAGAATTCAGAAAATACACACTGTCGTTTATCACTCGATCTCTTCCAGCGATGGATTTTCGAAAAAAATATATACTTGCAAAATAAGTAATAAGTTCTAGAAAATTGTTGCTATAAAAAATGCAAACCGTGCGATTTAAAAGGAAGTGATTTCAAGAAATACTTTTCAATAAAAAAGGCAAACTAGCAATCGGCAATATAATGTTGCTAAATCAACCATATTGAAATGGATGGAGCATAGCTTCCAACAATACTGAATAAATCTACCTGAGCTGATTTAATCTAAATATTCCATTAAAGGACCTTGTAGATAAAGATGGGTACGGGGTAGACCTCGTCACATGTCTATCAGGGGAAATGAATCGACCCTTGCCCTCCGTACATTCCACGTACTCTCTGACCCGGAGAGTTAGCACCTGTCTAGGGTCCCATTCCCAGGGTTACGGGAGAAGACCACATCGGTATGACAGGCGGAGAGGATGGACCTCGGTACGGTGATCATAGCGTAGGTGGCAACCCTTTCTTTTAGGGATAGTATAAAAGACTACAGCTGTTGCCTTACAGTATGGCGTTGGATCGTCAAAGGCTAGAGGAGAACAACCTTGATAAAAAATCCTGACCCTCCAAGTAGGGGGTTGAGGCATTAGACTGGTTCTCTAATACTTTTAAAACAAAGATATTACCAAAAAGCCTAAACAAAGCCTCGGAGCAATGGAAATTCTCGAAGACGGAAAAAGCAAAGACAAATGACTCTGAATATAGCTACATGGAACGTACAGGGAGTGAACCAAAAGTTGGACATTATTGCAACCGAAGTGCAGAATAGTAAGATAGACATTATTGGACTCACAGAGACAAAAAAGAAAGGAACAGGTACAAGAAGTATCGGTAACTTTGTTCACATATTCACTGGAGTCTCAAAGGAAAGAAGAGCAGCCAGAGGGGTATCCTTATTAATAAAGAAAAACCTCAAAAATAAGATTACAGACTACGAGTGCATTAATGAAAACTTACTTCGAGTTAACATGAAGATGCTTGGACACAATATAAGCATAATAACAGCCTACGCACCATCAATTTTTTTAAATTTTTTTTTATTTATTTGTTAAACACACTGTGTTTATTGTATTACAATCTAGTCAGTAAGACTAATTAGCAATTTTATTTTAACTTAATTTACTAGAAAAGTCAGATTTAAACTTAGGGTTCACTCAACAGTTCTCCCCACTTTGTTTAGTCTGTAACTCACAATTGTGTTGTGTTTGTAGCATTATTTTGTTTTATATAATTCACTTAGTTTACTAGCTCAAACGGCTTCACTCTTTTTAGTCTTCGAACTAGCATAGTATTGTCTAGAAGCTGAATTGCTTCCACATTCACATGCATGCCGATGAAGTCTATCTTCATGGCTTTTTGCGTACTTTTTTATAGTCTCTGCTACAGTTTCGATTTTTAGATCTCGATGAAGGTCACTATTTCGAACGTACCAAGGTGCATTCACAATGTACCTTAATACTTTATTTTGAAATCTCTGTAAAACTAGAATGTTACTCTCTTTAGGACAACTCCATAGTTGAATACCATATGCCCATACTGGTTTCAGTATTTGTCTATAAAGCAGTAACTTATTATGAATTGTTAAATTGGACTTCTTTCCAATTAGCCAGTTCATTTTTCTATACCTTATCTCAAGTTCTTCTTTTTTTTTCTTAACATGTGCTTTTCAGCGCAATTTGGCATCAAGTGTTATACCGAGATATTTTGCCTGATTTGAATATGGTACGGGAATGTTGTTAATTGTTATTTGTATGTGATTTATATTTTTGTTTGTAAAATCAACATGAATTGATTTGGTTTCATTTAATTTTACTCGCCACTTTTTGGTCCAACTGTGAACTTCGGTGACTGCATCCTGAAGTTTTTCTATGCATTTTTCAAAAGATTTTTCTACCGCCAATAATCCAGTATCATCTGCAAATGTTGCTAAGTGACAATTTTCTGGCATTGGGATATCGCAAGTGAATAATAAGTATAGATAAGGGCCTAGTACGCTACCCTGGGGCACGCCTGCTTGAATTTCTCTTAAATTTGAGTATGAGTCTTCCTGTTTTACTCTAAAATGTCTATCAGATATGTATGATTCCAAAATATCCGAATATTGTTTTGGCAGAAACCGTTTTAGTTTAAAAGTAAGGCCTTCATGCCACACTTTGTCAAATGCTTGTGCCACATTTAGAAAAACTGCAGAACAAACTTTTCCCTCTTCTAGTGCTTTTTATATTATATTAGTAATTCTATGTACTTGATCTATCGTGGAATGCTTGTCTCGAAAACCAAATTGATGAGATGGAATAATTTATTGTCTTTCTATGATGGGTTTTATTCTTTTAAGCAATAATTTCTCATAGAGCTTGGATATAATTGGCAGCAAAGATATTGACCTGTAAGATGACATGTCATGGAGTGGTTTTCCCGGTTTTGGGATCATGATAACTTCTGCAACTTTCCACAGTTTAGGTAGATACCTAAGCCTATAGGACGCACTAATTAGGTTGCATAGTTTTACGATAGCTTTTCTGGGGAGTTGTTTTATGACTACCCCGTGAATAAGATCATACCGTGGGGCTTTTTTCGAATTAATATTTTTGATTTCTGTTAATATTTCTTTTAGTGATGTAAGCTTAATATGGTCTTCGATTTGATGGGGTTCATTTAATTGAAAGTTTTCATCCGGTGTTTCGTGGGGCTGCAATGTTTTTTCTAAATGACTTGCAAAAATATCTGCTTTTTCTTTGTTACTCCTTGCCCACTGGTTGTTAGATTTTCGTATGGGTGGAATTTGGATAATTGGTCTTTTAAAATCTTTGGTTGCTTTCCAAAGGGAATAGTCGGTATTTTTATCATCTGTAAGTTCATTAAGAAAATGGTTAATAGATTCATTTTTTATTACTAGAATTTCTCACCTAATGCGCTGCGTCATGTTGTTGAGATTTGTTTTGTCCCGAGGATCACGGCTTTGCTGCCACTTTCTTCTTAGTTTCCTTTTTTCCAATATAAGGTCTCTAATTTCCTTTGGATAGTTTTTTCCCTGAAAAATTATCTTTGGTTTTGAACTGTTTTCCCAAGCTGCTTGTTGAATATTTGTAACAAAATATTCAACTTCTTTATCGATTTGTTCTGGCGTTTGCAATGGTACTGATAGGTTTATTTTTTCGGACAGACTTTGTTTAAAACTAATCCAGTCAGTCAGTTTATTAACTAGTGAGATATTTGCTTCTTTCTTTATTATGTTTTTACTAAGAGTTAGAATAATAGGTGAATGATCTGAGTGTAAATCAAAACTTTCTTCTATATCTACAAAACTTAAAGATATATTTTTTACTATAAAAAAATCAATTAGATCTGGAATTTTTCCTGGATCTGTTGGATAGTATGTGGGCTTACCAGTTGATATTGGCTCACATTGATATTCATTAATAGCTTGCAAAAGTTATTTTCCTTTAGAATTCGTCAGTCTAGATCCCCAGTAGGTATTTTTTGCATTAAAGTCACCTCCAATTTTAAAACGGTTTCCTAATTTTCTGAGAAAATTAAGATATTGATTTTTCTTTAGTAAGTGCCTTGGTGGTATATAGACAGCACTTATGACTAGTGTATATGTTTTGGTTTTTACACTTACTAATGTAGCTTGAATCTCTATTGTTTTATATCCCATCTCCTCATAGTGTGATATATTTTCTTTAATTATTACAGCACTTCCCCCATGTGCAGTATTGCTAGTGTAAGTTGTATGATACACTTTATAACCCTTAAATTTAATGTCAGACTGGTTAGTGAAATGCGTTTCTGACACAAGACAGACGTCAATTTTTTCTATGTCTAGACATAAGGATATTCATCGGTATACCTGGATTCAGCCAACAAGAAATCTTAGATCAATCATTGATTATGCTATAGGTGGACAATACTCGGAACTAAAATGGTATGGTGTGCGAACACTTCGTGGTGTTACCTGTGGATCTGACACCATCTGGTAAAAGCAAAAATATTATTCCCTGTAAGAAAAAAAAAATAGAGACGAAAGTATTGGAGAAAGTGAAAACCTAGAGTGTATCGAAGAAAATCAAAAATACAACTTTAGAAGTCTAGCAATCGAAAGTACGCAAAGATTGTATAAGAAACGATTGGATTAAAAATTATTAAACACACAGCATTCATTTGAAGAGATATATACAAACATAGTAAAAAGCTTGACGGAAGCAAGCAAAGAAGCTGTTGAATACCAAGATAATAGAAATAACAATAAGATGTGTTGGGCGGAGGAAATACAGGAAACGGTCAAGGAGAAAAAACGCACATATTTGAAATGGCTCAGTACTAAAGAGTAAAGAGACCTAGAAATCTACAGGGATACCAGAAGACAGCTAAGAAATTTGATACGCACAGAAAAGAATGAAATGTTTGAGCGCAAATGCCACGATTTAAATACACACGTAGGAGGTAGGCAGAGTTCTGAAGTATGGAAATTCATTTCTACAGTAAAAAACCCCTCAAAAGAAAAAGTAAACATTCAGATTATCAAACCAGAACAATGGACAGAACACTATAAGGGACTGCTGCAGGAGACGAGACCCGAATATCTGGCAGCCTCTCCGAGGAGAGACATAGAAGTACATGGAGAGGAAGTAATCATCGCAAAAAAAATGATAAAGAATAGTATTAAAAAGCTTAAATCCGGAAAAGCTAGCGGACCTGGAGGAATATATGCTGAAATGCTCAAATATGGATCAGAGAAACTATTCGAAAATCTCACATATATTATCAATCAATGCATAAACGGACATCCAGTACCTGATGATTGGAAAATTGCATTCATATCCTCAATACATAAAAAAGGAAATAAGCTGGATTGCAACAATTACAGAGGAATTTCAGTAACCAGTACTCTAAGTAGATTGTACGGTAGGATTCTTAGAGATCTAATAGAGAATGATTTTCATAAACAAGAAGAAGAAGAGCAAAGTGAGTTTCGTGCAGGCAGATCTTGTAGTGATAATGTGTTTTGTCTTAAACAAGTAATTGAGAAAAGGAGCGCCAGAAATATAGAGACTCATGTTACCACATTTTTGCCGTTCCAGTAGAAAAATTATGGACAGTGTTAGAGCAGACTAATATCAATCATACATACATAAAAGCGATAAAAGAACTATACAAAGGGTCAAAATCAAAAATTACAGTTGGAAATCGACTTTCAAAAGAATTCCTGGTAACGAAAGGCTTAAGACAGGGATGTTGTATCTCTCCAACTCTTTTTAAAATATATATCGCAGTAGCTCTAAAAAACTGAAAACGCAAAGTACACGGCATGGGAATACAACTTAACGACCGATTTACCATATACACACTACAGTTTGCTGACGACCAAGTAATTGTAGCTAATGATAAAGAAGACATGGAGTATATGATGAGAAAGTTAACGGAAGAATACCAAAAGTGGGGGTTAATAGTGAACGTTGACAAGACACAGTACTTATGTATTGGAAACGAATCAAGTGAATTGGAACTAAAAAATGGACAAACAATATCTCCATGCAATGAGTATGTATACTTGGGTGTCACATTTGATAAGACAGGAACAGACTGTAAAGAACTGGAAAAAAGAATAGCGAAAAGGTTGTTGGTTGTCTTAACAGTATTTTATGGAGCAAAGAGATAAAAAACAATGTTAAATTTAACATATATGAAACAATGGTAAAAAGCACGCTGTTGCATGTAATAGAGACTTGTCGCGTAACAGAAAAATACAAAGCAAAAATGGAAAGTGTCGAAATGGATGCAATAAAATCAATGAGAATATCGAGGGAAGCGTAACTGATGACATCACTAAAAAGGCAACTGATATGGTACGGCCATGTACAACGGATGAGTGACAAAAGATTACCAAAGCAGGTCCTAGAATGGCAACCAATGTGGCGCAGAAAGAGAGGGTGTCCTAAACTGGAATGGCAACAGTCAATCCAAAGATCAATGAGTCAAAAAAACCTGACGGAAGATGACTGTCAGGATCGAAGGAGGTGGAGAATAGGCATCGGACAACGTAGAAAAACGTTCTAAACCGACTTAGTAGTAGTAGTAGAAAAAGAGCCTCAAACATCATTGAACTAGCCCAAACTGATAGGCAGTCTTTTTAGAGGAGTAGGAATACAGTGCTGCGAACCGACTCAAAAGTAAAACACAATAGACCCGCTGCTGATCGCAATAGAGAGGATGAAGGCCCATTAATAGGAGACTGTTAGATTCGCCTTTATTGTTTTTTAACCAAAAACACACACACCACATCACACAACGACGCATGCACCATATCACAGCATTTATTTCTTCTAACGCGGCAATATGTCTGTGTCGTGGTAGTGCATTGAGCTCTAAAAAATGAATGCCATAAAAAATGTGGGGTTTGCAAGTAATGAAACTCTTTTAAAGATACGCGTAGAAAACTTCTGTCATAAAAAATGCGAAAATAAATAAAAACTTGCCAAAATATGACCGGGTAGTTACCCATGCATTTTCAAAAATACCTAGTTTAAGTAGAATTTTTTTCGGATTTAGTAAAGTGTGATGTAACTAACTTTAGTGAATATAATAAATAAATATAACAGAAAATTACATCACTGTATATCCATAAAAATTCTACTTTATAACGTACCATTTTTATAATGCCGATAGTGTTCACCACATCACGCCTCATATTGCTGCTAACTCTGCAACAGCGTGCCTTTGTAGGAGTAGTATGTAGTGAGGTACGGTGATGATATTTGAAGTTTCGCCTGTCACAGTGGTATCTAGAAAAAACAAATTTTGGGGTTTGTAGATAAGTGATTTCGAAAAATGCTTTGAAATAGAAAACACGAAACGAAGCAGTAGCAAACTACTGCTAGATTTATCTTTAACGTTTTTTAATAACTTGAAATACACTACAACCCTTTCTGTTGTCGCCGTATGTGTGTCATAAAAAATTCAAACTGGGGAATTCGCTAGTAAGTATTTTCTAGCAACATTTTGAAATAAAACAAACGAGCTTTAAGAGCAGGAGACTACTGCTAAATTCCAATTTAAAAAATAGTTTTTCTTTATGATGACCCCCATTGCTGCTAACGCTGAAATATCGCGCCTGTGTCAAAGCAGTGCGTTGTCGTATGTGATGTGGTGTGGCGATAGTAATCGTTGTCTCGCGTTACTTAGCGATGTCAACTATTATATTTTTTAAGCCAACCATATACTACATCAAATCATGCACCACATTACGACACTTATTGCTACATATGCTGCAATATCGCATCGGCGCCGCATGCGTTATGTTTTGAT
Organism: Aspidapion aeneum; assembly: GCA_963576565.1. NCBI lineage: Eukaryota > Metazoa > Arthropoda > Insecta > Coleoptera > Brentidae > Aspidapion > Aspidapion aeneum. The sequence goes on from OY755039.1 coordinate 113,196,300, forward strand.
GTGCTAATCGGGGTATCGCGTTACTATGAGAGGTCGACTTTTATTATTTGTTTAATAAACTATATGCAAACACACATACACCACATCACCACACTTATTGCTGCTATAATACATTGTCGTATGTGGTCCGATGCAGCGATGAAAACCATGGTCTCGCGTGACTAAACAACGTCAAATTTTATGTATTTTTTAAACAACGACACACTACACCATACCATGCAAAAATACATACACCACAATATTACAATTATTGCTGCTTATGCTTAAAATTCACGTCTGTGTAGAGGTCGTGTGTTGTCGCATGTGGTAAGATGTGGTGATGGTAACCAGAACCTCGCATTACTATGTGAGCTCAACTGTATTTTTTAAGCCAACCAGACATTACAACAAATCATCCAACAATACATACACCACATCACGACACTTATTGCTGCATATGCTGCAATATCGCGTTAACGCACAACTAGAGCATTCTCGTATGTGGTGTGATGTGGTACTGATAATCGGGGTGTCGGCTTACTAGGAAAAGTCTACTTTTATGATTTGTTTAACCAACAAAACACTACACCATATGCAACAAGACATACACGACATCACGACACTTATTGATGCTAACGCTGCATTATCGGGTCTGTGTCAAAGTAGTATGTTGTGGTTTGTGGTGTAATGTGGTGATGTTAATCTGGGTCTTGCGATACTAAGCGAGGTCGATTTTTATGTTTTTTTTTAACCAACCACACAGTACACCATATCATGCAATAACACATACATCATATCATGACACTTACTGATTGCTGCGTATGCAGCAATATCGAGTCTGTCGCTTTACTAAGTAAGCTCGACTGTTATGTCTTTTTTAACGCAACCATACACTGAAACAATACATGCAACAATTCATACACCACATCACGACACATATTGCTGCATTGTATCTTTGTCGCAGTAGTGCGTTGTCGTATGCTCGTTACTAAGAGAGGTCGACTTTTATGATTTGATAAACCAACCAAACGCTACACCATATGCAACAACACATACCCCACTTCACGACACTTATGGCTGCAATACCGCGCTCGTCTGCGTACAGTGGTGATGAAAATTGTGGTGACGGTTTTTTGAACCAGGTCTTGAAAATGTTTGCCATAAACATGCTTAAAGTGGGTCTCGTAAGTTAGTGATTGTAGAAACACTTTAAAATAAAAAAGGTGATTTGTCAATTCCCATAAATTGTTTGTTTAATTACTCACCCACTAGACCATCGCATGCAACAACACATACACCACATCGCGACACTTAATGCTGCCTGTGCCGAAATAACGCGTCTGTGTCGACGTGGAATACGTATGTGGTGTGATGTATAATCGCCGTCGACTTTTATGTTTCTTTTTAGCCGACCACACACTACACCATTTCATGCAGCAACACATACATACACCTCATTATGACACATACTGCTGCCTATGCTACAAAATCGCATCTGTGTCGATATATATATGCAAAGCAACACATCATGACACTTATTGCTGCCTATACCGCGTCTATGTCGAAGTAGTGCGTTGTCATATGTGGTGCGATGTGGTGATGGTAATAGGTTTCTCGCGTTATTAAGTATGGTCGACTTTTGTTTTTTCTTTAACCTACCACACACTACATGTTATGCAAAAATAGATACACCAAATCACTTATGGCTGCTAACGCTGCAATATCGCGTCTGTGTCGAAACTGCATTGTCCTATGCAGTGTGATGTGTTGATAGTAATCGGAGTACTGCACTACCAAGCGAGGTCGACTTTTGTGTTTTTTTTTTGTTTAACAACACATACACTATATCACGACACTTACTGCTGCTAATACTGCTGTGATGTGGTCATGGCAATCGGGATATGGCGCTAGTAAGCGTAGTCGACTTTTTGTTTTTTTTAAAGCAGCCACATACTACATTATAACATGCAACAACATATGCCACGACAATAGCACGACACTTATTGCTGCCTATGCTGCAATATAGCGTCAAAAATTTAGTTTAGTTTACAAAAATATCAAAAACTATATTTTTTTAAATAAAAACAAAAATTAAACTAAAAAAAAGTTTCCCAAAAAATAAAAAAATCTGTTTTTCCAAAAGAATATGTTAATAAATTGTGTAGCCACCGTTTTCATCAATTGCTGCTTGATGAGGCCTCGACTTGCCATCTATCAGGTTATTAAAGATTTTCTGTGTGATAGATTATTAAATATTTTCTGTGGGATACGCTTCTATATCTGAGGTAAAGCAACTCTTAGCTGTTGGAATGTTTCAACTGCTGGTTTATGCTGATCCAACCTTCTTTGGATTATACCCACCGTTTTGATCAATTACTGCTTGACAGAGCCTCGACATGCTATCTATCAGGTTATTAAACACTTTTTGTAGGATGCCATTCCATATCTGAGATAAAGCGACTCTTAGCTGTTGGAATATTTTAACTTCTGGTATACGCAAGCGTGTTCAATACAATTAAGGTCTGGCGATAGTAGAGGTAGCATGCGAAATTCCATTGGCTTATATAGCGTCCAGAACTGTAGCGGCTCTATGTGGTCTTGCATTATTAGCATTAGAAGTATATGGTTCACAACATGTTTTCTCTAATGTGCAGCATTCATATTGCCATCAGATATGTGAAGGTCTGTATGACCATATACCTCCCCAAACCATTATGGTGCTTTCTCTGTATAAACGTTCTGAACAAGACGGCGATTTCAGAATCTTGAATATAGGGACTCATAGGTGAATAATATTGATCTCCATTCATTAACCCAATTAACGTGATCCCTTGTCCACTGTAATTTGGTTTTTAAAGTGGTCAGTGGAACTCATTTTGATTAAAACTTAAGTCCTTGTGGCATTAAAACGCGTTTGAGTCAGAGGCCTGAAAGTAGACCGAGGGTTTCTTCTAGCATTTATTATTACATATCGGTCTTCTGCTGCCGTTGTTTTCATTACACCACCTACTCTAGGTCTTTTGCTACCGAACCAGTCGCGTTAAACCGTTTATAAAGTCTACTAATTACAGTTTGAGAGACATTTAATAGTTGCTCTATTGGTTTCTGCGCTTGCTAATTCACATCTCATTTTTGTTTTTAAATGTACGGCTTTATCAACAACTACAGAATAAATACATCTACAGTGTTTTAAACAATATAACTATCAGAAAAATCTATGTATTTGTAAATATTTAAAAAGAGGAGCGTCAGAGATTTGCTTCTTTTGATAACTGTCAAAATATTACTTGTATTTAATACGGAATAGTTCAAAAGGAATAAAAAGGACAAAAATACAATTTTTTCGAGGTAGTTATATTTTGTTTTTCTTCTCTCATATACCGTAAACATTTGAGATGGTTCTGGGCGGGGTTATTAACTCCGCTATTCCCCTATATTACCGCCGGTGCCAAAAGTCTTACCTGTGCTTTATTTTCTTCTGAGGGTGGTTTAAAAGATTTTTAATGTATTGAATGTGCAGCGGCCTAGTAAGTGTAAATAATAGTTTGGTGTAAAATTGGTTGGCAATAAGTATAGCCAGGAATCTGCTAAATATACTTGACATTTTGGAGAAACCCGTTTCAGGACTTAAATGTAGTTTGTTTAATTTATTTAAGTTTAATTATGTTAAGTTTGTTTAATTTATTTAAGTTTGGTTAATTATTTATATGTGTGGTTATTGGTTATGCATTTTTATTCAATTTCGAACTATCTCGTGCCAAGTGCATGTAACATCTATATTTCTGTGTTTATAAAAATAGTAAATAGCAGCACTTCAATCATTTGACAAAATAGTCTCCAGCTTCTTCTCCAGTATTTAAGATGACAATTACAAAATTTATCTTGCGAAGTTTGATATCGAATGCCAAAAAACAGAATTAAAATTAAGTCCGAAAATTCACGTCGTTGTCCATGATGTGTGTGTAAAAATTTACAAAATAACCACTAAAATATTTCCCTAAACAATTATAAGAGCAGGTTTTCCACTCATTAAATGTGTTTTTCCAAAATTATTAACCTCAAGTTTAACAAGCTGTGCAACAACACATAACCTACATCACGACACTTTTTCCTGCCTATACTGCAATATTATATCAATAGCGAAGTAGTGCATTGTTGTATCTGCTGTGATGTGGTGATGTTATTTGGGTATCGCGTTACTAAGCGTGGTCGATTTTTATGTTTTTTTTGCCTAAGCTGCAATATTGCATCTATGATGGTTGTGCGTTGTCGTATGTGGTGTGATGTAAACTGGGTCTCGCGTTACTAAGCACTTTTATGATTTTTAAACGATTTTATTTAACTTTACAAAGACTGGCTGTCTGTCTGTTGTTTATGACATATTGTGATTCATTTTTGACACACTTTCCGTGAACTGATCGTATTGAAATCAGATACAGTAATGTAGGTCCGACGGCAATACAATATTTGCAACAATACATACACCACATCAGGACACTTTTTGCTGCCTATGCTCCAATATTGCATCTGTGATAGAGTATAGTCCAAATTATACGCATTTGTAATGACGTCATTTTTGTTTATCTTTGTTTAGTATATTATAAACAGCGGTGACAATAAACTTTAAAAAAAGTAGTGTCTATGATTAATTCATTTTTTAAATAGGTAGGTAATTGGTTATGTGAAGTATCCGTCACTTTCAATCAAAAACATAATAACAAATATTGATTGGAAAAAATATCTACGCCATACGTTTTTTCCTCACCTGGTGACGTCATTACAAATGCGTATAATTTAGACTATAGTGCGTTGCCGTATGTGATGTGATGTGGTGATGGTAATAAGGCAATGAATGACGTAGCCCGGCACTCCGGCACAAAATATGATTCCGGAACGTACCACTATCCAAAGCCCACTTCGTATTACAGAAAAATTAACAAATCTAATCATGTCATTGACTGAACTTACACATTATCTTATATTAAACTTATGTAGTAGTAAGAACGCTTAATAATTTGCACACAAAACACATGGGTTTAAAAAGTAAACAGTTTTATTTACTAAACTCAAACATTACCATCCAGCTACCTACTCTCTCTTCTTAACACAATGTAGTGGTACGTGCGCACACCTATCTAAAACAGTCATGAGATTATTTTGCAAAAAGGAGTGTTTATAAGATACCATTTTGACAATCAATGTCAATCGATTTTCTTCCATCAGCGCATAGTGGGCTTGATGAACCTGATTTTTTGCCAAAAAAGGGTTAAATTAAAAACATACTGAGACTCCCGTACACCTTTTCCAAACAAGAGTAAATAGTCCAGTAGGCCTTGAAAAAACTATGATTTGATTGACGCAACTTTCAGTTATGTTTTGGTGTTATTATTCCTGTTAAAGGAACGCGTTAAACGTACCATATTTGTATGGCGATTTGATCCAGATTTAAAATGATTTTGCATAGAATATTTTATGGTGTATAAAGTTTGCATAAAATAAATCTTGTAGAGGGAGGTAAGTAGAATTTATGCCTATACATTCTGATTCCAATTTTGATGTGTAGACAGATCAGACAATGGTTTTTGCTTGGCATGTTTGAAATTCTATAAAAATATAGATTTCCTATCCTGGACAAATATTTGGTTCCGTCATCAACCGTTTTCTTGACATTTTTATTTTTTTAAAGTTGCCTATATGAAAGATATTAATTTACTAAAAATAAATTTCTTCGAGAAAAACAAGTGTTATATTAATCATATACAACTAAGCATGTCAGTCTTAACAAAGGCGTCTAACGAGGGGTAAACCGCGCTCCAAAATTGTGTACACTAATACCTCATTTTACCTCTAATACCCGGATTTGTTAAACTAATACCTCTATTACCCTCTAATACCCTTAATAATACCCACTAATACCCACTAATACCCACTAATACCTACTCGAGCCTACTAACACCCACTAATATCTCTGGAAAAATATCAACTTTTCGCAGTTAAAAAGTTATTAGAGTGTTTTTGGTCAGCACATGTAGACGTCAATTTCGTTATAGTTGTGGTTATGTTAGTGGTTAATAACCATAACTATTTGTCACGAACAACACAGTTTTTGGACACGCCACATAACGAACTGTCATTTCATAAAACTGCAAGAAAGCTATTTTACAAGAAAAATAGTTTGAAACTTTCATCAAAATAATCAAAAATGTTCAAAACATAACAAAAATATCAATTTGGAACACGATTCCAGTTTTGGTTGGTTGAAATGTCAATGTAAAATAACCATACCGACTCACATAAAGTTAGCGCTAATGATCCGTAATTAACCACGTCCTTTGTGGTAATTAAACAAAACCACGGAACAGGTCGCTATTGCGCCATTTTAAGACGATTTAGCCAATAAAAATTTTTCAAAATTTTTTGCCGATACTATACTTCCACATCATTTAGGACTTTACAAGTAAAAATGAACGGCAGTCAAAAACCAAAAATTTATTTCGACCCCTTGAAAAATTTAAAATTGAATTTAAAAAATCATATTACTACCTGTATTACACTATTATTGGTAACATTGTAAAAAAAATAGCAATCGTGCTGCATGTAAATATTGGAGTTAACATAACCTAACTTTATTGATCGCTTTATTGTTTTAGCCGATTGCCAACTTAAAGTATTATGAAAAATGAATCATATAGACAATTATCAGTCTCACAGGCATTTCTACTGAACATAACTCCTTATTTTTTTTCACTGCCACCACAAAAAAAACAGAAAGTTTACCACTGGATACGCACCTCGATACGCACGGTTTTTTCACAACAGGTGTAGGCAATGTTCCCAAATCGTTAATATGTATCTACTAATAAGCAGGTTCCCATAAAAAATGCTCATAATCTACTGTAGCATATTGATACGCGTCGAAAGGTACCAGATACCAGGTTACATTGGACTTGTTCTGTGTTGTATAGGGAAATAAGTTTGAAAAATCGTATGTTCATTTATAATTCTAATATAGCTATTACCCAGACTAATTCCTCTAATACCCCGGCTATTACATCTAATACCCTTCTAATACCCACTAATGCCTACTAATACCCACTAATACCCTAATAATACCTCTAATACCCACTATTTCCTCTAAAAATTCCCCTAATACCCAAGATTTGTACACCAAAATACCCACGCGGTTTACCCCTCGGCGTCTATTATTTCTAAAGCAGTTTAGGCTAACTTAAACAATTAAAAATTGAAAAAAATATATAATAATGAAAAACACAAATAATGTAAAAAATATTGAAAAAATAGAAATTTAAAAATAAAAAAATAATAAAATGTTCAGTGTGATACGTTATTTTAAAGAGAAATTAATACTTATTTAAAAAATCAAATAAAAGGAAGGTCACTCCATAAAAAATATTAACTGCAATATCTCAAAAACCAAAAATTACAGATAAAGTTGATATTGACGGGTGGATTGTAAAAATTGGTGAAAACAACTTTTTAGGTAAACGGTTTTATTTTGAATCATCATTGATAAACTTAAAAGCACATTTTTCTAGAAAAATCATCTTTATTTGAATATGCAGTCGTTAAACTTGCAGCATTTTGTCCGCGAAAAAGTCAGGTTTTCGTTCGCATTATTTTCTAGTTTTTGGTACAGCCAAAGAAGAACTGTTTTAGTATTTTTAATTTTTAGTTTGATTTTGAGCTTATATTATTACGCAAACTCCTCATACTTTTCAGTTTTGTTACGCATTACACCGTGAGCGCAATTTAACCTTAAAAAACCCCAAGTACGAATTTTGACATAAATCGGTTCATAAATAGGATAGTCTATAGGATAGAGATTTTGGGTCCCTTATGCTAGTGTTTTTTGTTTGAGTCAAAAATTATAATTAGCGACGTTAAACACCGTCAACTGTCAGATTTATTACATATCGGCGCATAAATGTAGAAGTTCTCCATTTTGGATCCGCCATGATATTTTTTTTAGGTTTGAGTCAGAAATCTCAATGATCGGCTTTATACACCCCAAAGTTCCAATTTTGATACATATCGGTTGATTAATACAAAACTCTGCCCTTTTGGATCCGCCATATATATTTTTTTAAGATTTCATAATTATTATTATCCGCGACATTAGTCACGCCAAAGTTCCAAATTTCATACATATTGTTAATTAAGTTTTTTAAAATTTTAGTCAAAAATCATATTTAGCGAATATGAACACATAAATAGGGAACTTCGCCATTTTGAATCCGCCATTTTGATTGATACCTTTTTCTCATTTCAAAACAAAATATTGTTACAAAACCTATTTGTCCAATTTTGGTCAAAAATCAGTTCCGGGAGCCCCCTGTGCAGCGCTATGAGTTGGACAGAAAGCTGTGCTTTAAAAAAGAGATGCAAATGAGTATGTTCCAAAATTACAATTTGTGTCAGGGCGCAAATGTCTCGAGTTAATAAGAGAGGTCGACCTTATGTTTTTTAAACCAACCACACACCGTAGCGGATGCAACAACACATACACCACATCACGACACTTTTTGCTGCCTATGCTCCAATATCGCATCTCTTTCGAAGTAGTGCGTTCTCGAATGTAGCGTGATTTGGTAATAACAATTAGAGTCTTGCGTTACTAAGCGAGCTTGACTTTATGTTTTTTAAATCAACCAAACACCACACCAGTTGCAACATAACATAATATGCCTGCCTATGCTGCAATATCGCATCTCTGTCGAAGTAGTGTGTTGTTGTATATGGTGTGAGGTGATGATGGAAATCGATGTTTCGCGTTACTAAACAAGGTCAACTTTTATGTTTTTAACCAACCTCACACTACACTATATCATGCAATAACATATACACCTTATCACGGTACTTATAGCTGCCTATGTTGCAATATCCCGTGTTTATTGTTTGGTGATGAAAATCGGGTATTACCTTTCTAGATGAGGTCTTAAAAATGTTTGCCATTAATAATGCACACTCTAGGTTTCTCAAGTAAGTGATTTTTAAAAACATAATATGGTGTAGCGTATGGTTGATTAAAAAAAAACATAAAAGTCGACTTCGTTTAGCGTGACCCCGATTATCAGCGCCACATTAAATCACATATCTGACAACCCACTACATCGACAGAGATGCGATATTGCAGCATAGGCTTATGTGCGGTAACATGATATGCTGTGGTGAGTGGTTGGCTTAACAGACATAGAAACTGCCATGTGCTGGCTTCGTAATGCCAGACCCCGATTGCCATCACCACATCACACCACACACGAGAACACAAATATATCGACAAAGACATAATATTGCAAAGCATAAGCAGCAATAAGTGTCGAAAGTCGATAAAAGTTAACCTTGCTTACTCATATGACAGCCCGATTACCATCACCACATCACACCACATGAGATAATGTAATACTTCCTCACAAATGCGAGCTTGCATTATAGGCAGCAAAAAGTGTTGTGATGTTGTGTATGAGTTCTGAATACGGTGGTAATTTCTCACCTGATTTGGTGAAGTGTCGGGTTGGATAAAAAAATTGACCACGCTTAGTAACGCAATACCGCGATTACCGTCACGATATAGGACAATGCACTACTTTGACACAAACGCCATATGGCAGCATAGGATGCAATACGTGTCGTAATGTGGTGTATTGTGTATGGATTAAAAAAAACATAAAAGTCGACCTGGCTTAGTAATGCGATACCTCGATTACAATCACTAATGTAACAAAACGGGATTTAATCATAAATGGTATTTGCCATTTATAAGTTTTTAAAGAATTTTAATTAAATATTGCTTTGACATCAACAAGCATTAATTATATGCAAGACTAGGTTAAGATTAAGTAAAATTTATGGCAACTCCGGCGACTTGTTTTTAGGCATATTTTCAGGTTTGCCGTATTTTAATAAAAGTTGTATTCGGCTAATATGTCCTTTGAGCCACTAACATCAAAATAATTCTTATTTTGTAACTGGAAACAAATTTTAAACTATTTTCAATTTAAAAAAAACACACTGTGTAATTTTACTTTCTAACGGGTTTTTAAGTCTGGCTTGCATTGCTATTTTGTCTCTTAGTGGAGCGCTTAAAGCGCAGTCTATCTCTTTCTTGCCAAGGCGAAAGGGAGTAGAATTCTAGCCAATCAACGCCAAGATATTTGTCCCTTCAAGCGCAGGGTCGCTTTAACTGAGACGGGAAACTATCGAAAGTCGGATTTTACTTTACTCTTTAGTTTGCCTTTGCCTGGTACGTTACGCTTTCATTCACACTTCTTAAGGGGGGTTTTATTTCAACTGGGGAAATTTATCAATTATTTTAACATTGTATAAAACTGTTAACTTTAATATTCTTAATTATTTTGGTCTTTTCTTTTAGAGTTTATTAATTTTAAAGCTTTTATTTATTACTGTTTCCAGTGTTTTGAAATAATGTTTTTATCTGTTTTATGGTTTATTTTAACAACAAAATACAAACCATTCGTTGCCCTAAAATCGGCATTTTATATCAATAACATATCCCAAACCTAAACAGTAATATTAAGTAAATTAAACAGTTGATTGAATAGTTTCACTCATTCAATCAACGTTTAAGATGTTGATAAATATATATATTTACAACAAATATATAAAAGGTTTATAAAGCCTAAAAGTTTAAGAAGTGTAAATATTTGAATACAAAAGTTTAATAGTAGTAAAAAGTCGATATTCAACTAATAAATATAAGAAGTGAAAGTGTGAAGCTACAAGAAGAAAATTGAAAAGGTATGTATGATTATCCTACATTTGAGAAAAACGTTTATAGCATACTTTTCCTCCAAGAACTTAATACTTCCTCACAAATGCGAGCTTGCATTATAGGCAGCAAAAAGTGTTGTGATGTTGTGTATGAGTTCTGAATACGGTGGTAATTTCTCACCTGATTTGGTGAAGTGTCGGGTTGGATAAAAAAATTGACCACGCTTAGTAACGCAATACCGCGATTACCGTCACGATATAGGACAATGCACTACTTTGACACAAACGCGATATGGCAGCATAGGATGCAATACTTGTCGTAATGTGGTGTATTGTGTATGGATTAAAAAAAACATAAAAGTCGACCTGGCTTAGTAATGCGATACCTCGATTACAATCACTAATGTAACAAAACGGGATTTAATCATAAATGGTATTTGCCATTTATAAGTTTTTAAAGAATTTTAATTAAATATTGCTTTGACATCAACAAGCATTAATTATATGCAATACTAGGTTAAGATTAAGTAAAATTTATGGCAACTCCGGCGACTTGTTTTTAGGCATATTTTCAGGTTTGCCGTATTTTAATAAAAGTTGTATTCGGCTAATATGTCCTTTGAGCCACTAACATCAAAATAATTCTTATTTTGTAACTGGAAACAAATTTTAAACTATTTTCAATTTAAAAAAAACACACTGTGTAATTTTACTTTCTAACGGGTTTTTAAGTGTGGCTTGCATTGCTATTTTGTCTCTTAGTGGAGCGCTTAAAGCGCAGTCTATCTCTTTCTCGCCAAGGCGAAAGGGAGTAGAATTCTAGCCAATCAACGCCAAGATATTTGTCCCTTCAAGCGCAGGGTCGCTTTAACTGAGACGGGAAACTATCGAAAGTCGGATTTTACTTTACTCTTTAGTTTGCCTTTGCCTGGTACGTTACGCTTTCATTCACACTTCTTAAGGGGGGTTTTATTTCAACTGGGGAAATTTATCAATTATTTTAACATTGTATAAAACTGTTAACTTTAATATTCTTAATTATTTTGGTCTTTTCTTTTAGAGTTTATTAATTTTGAAGCTTTTATTTATTACTGTTTCCAGTGTTTTGAAATAATGTTTTTATCTGTTTTATGGTTTATTTTAACAACAAAATACAAACCATTCGTTGCCCTAAAATCGGCATTTTATATCAATAACATATCCCAAACCTAAACAGTAATATTAAGTAAATTAAACAGTTGATTGAATAGTTTCACTCATTCAATCAACGTTTAAGATGTTGATAAATATATATATTTACAACAAATATATAAAAGGTTTATAAAGCCTAAAAGTTTAAGAAGTGTAAATATTTGAATACAAAAGTTTAATAGTAGTAAAAAGTAGATATTCAACTAATAAATATAAGAAGTGAAAGTGTGAAGCTACAAGAAGAAAATTGAAAAGGTATGTATGATTATCCTACATTTGAGAAAAACGTTTATAGCATACTTTTCCTCCAAGAACCGTCAAATTCCCTTTCGAGATCGTGTAAATTTAATAACATATAGTAACATTTAATCAGTTATAATTTATATAAGTTGTAGCCTAAGTTGGTAGCTTACAACATTTAAGCCTTGGCCACTTGAGGTGACAGTACCACTGTCACACACACAGGCCCCTGTTACAAAGTGGTGCCAGTAGTTCAGGGTAATTTAGTTTTTGGAAAATTTGTGAAAAAATTTTGGAAAATTTATGGAAAAATTTTTGGAAAATTTGGGAAAAATTTTGGAAAATTTGTGAAAATTTTATGTTGAAAGTTTGAGAAAAACTCAGTAGTACTTTAGTTAACCCATTGGTAGTATTTTGTTGAAAAAACTAAAGGAAATTTTTGTAAAATTGTTCGTTTAAAAAGAAATAGTCATGCCTAGTTTTTGAAAACCAAAACTAATTTGTTGGAAGATGTGCCATAACCGTTTTTCGTTGTTTAATTTACTAACGTTATAATCTGTGTTACAATTATGTGTATTTTCAATATTTTTGAATATTTTTTTTGTCCTTGAAACGGTAAATACAAGGAAAATGTCAATGTCATGACAATTTTTCTATTGATATATGATCACTTTAAATTTTGAGAAGATAAATTGGTAGAATAGTTTTTATTGAAAAGTTAAGGTTAAATACTATCCAAATATGCCAGCAAATAAAATGCTCTCCATTTCTATCTGGAGGACGGATTCTCCAGCATGCGAAAGGATCAACCTTTTGCCTTAATAAAGCTTTACTGAACTCTAGATTTGAGTTATAACTCCAAAACTCGTTGGTAAACTTTAACATTGTTCCATCAAAATATTATTTAAATAAAATGGATAAAAGAGTCCATTATTTTGTCTTAATTGTAGCACAGTGTTGTTAAAATAAAGTCTCATTAAACTTATCATTCTCTTGCCATTAAAAGCCTATTTTGTCTTTCTAGCTGAATTTTTTAAGAATCTTTTATTAAAAACACAAAAAAAGAGTCCATTGCAACTATTTATTTTTGATTAGTTGGCTGAAACAATAATTGCCAACCCTTCCTCTGACAAACCACTCATTTTTTTTGAAGACACCCGTCAAATATAACTAAGGGAGGATATTTTTTATTTATTTTATTGCTTTAATAACAGTTTTTTTTGTTTTTTTGAACCATTAAACCTTTTTTATTGATATTTAATAACATTTTTTGTTTAAATAATACAAAAATTTATGTTAAGTCATTATAACATTGTTTTTATAAGTATTTTTCTTCGTAGATATCGATATTTCTACTTTATTTTGGTTTTGTTGTTTGTTTAATAGCTAAAATTTCATTTGGCAAAAAGTACCTAAGCCAAATTATTTGACCATCTAAGTATTCAAAATGGTGTAATTAATTAATCTCAAGTAATTTTCCATTGATATTGCATCATAACTTTAAACTTTATAATTTCTAACTACTTTTTCCATGCAAACGTTCATCTCTCATAAATTTGTGCTACAGGACTGTTGTAAAATGTCTGGTCAGGATAAACTCAAAAAAACAGACCTAGCTACTAGCAATATCTTGTATAGAATATGTGATAGATATTTTTTGTTGTCATTTTTGTACTCTCTATATCATACATATATGATTGAGATTCACCAGTTCAAACTAACAGTAAGCAACCACGAAGTATTTTCAAATTTTATGTTTTTATATTTCCAGATTTTCAAAATGTATTTTATTTTCCAAATTACACACAAGTTTCTTTTTGGAAAATAAACGTGATTTCTTTGTATCTCAGTAACAACTTTGTCGATTATGAGAAATTTCTTTAATATAAGGTCCACAAGTAAATCTTTCAAAATTTTAAAGCACTAGTTTGTTAAAACCATGGACTAAATAAATGTAGCCACAGCAAATATCGACTCTATACAATTATTATCAAATTAAAAATAAAAATTTATGTTTTATGTTACGACATAGCATTCAAACATAGCATTCTTTAAAACGACGTACCTGTCGAACTATTTTTGCTTTATAATTTTCTTATTAAAGTATGTATTATTATTTTCATAAAAGAAAATTTGATTTTTTTTCTTAAGTTGGATATTATCAGCACTATCTGCAAATTCACAGCTTTTAAGTAAAGTGAGTTAAATGTAAAAACAACCTCCTGTATATTTTTTTTTTGATTTTTTTGAGAGAGACTTTATTTTATTTATTTTCTTTCACTAACATGTAGGTAATAAAGTGAATTTCGTTTCATAATATTTTTAATCAAATCAAAAAGTATATTGTCATTTATTATCGTAAGTTATTGTCAAGCCATTTTTGCAAAATGTTATACCTAATTAAATATTATGAAATGGAAAAACCTAGTGTAGAACCCTTCAGTCCATTTTCTATGATTCAGGTAGAGCCTACTAAATTGTCCGGACCAAAAACTTTTGAGTTTTGGCCGTAAAGTCGTAAACTAATTTTGTTTCAGGTATTATGTAGATGTAGCATAATAAAAATATTTTAGGAAAAATCACAATAAAAATTATTTTTGCTTTATTTTGTCATTATCTTTGCCCTTATAGGAATTAATCCGCTACATGCGAAGTAATTAGGTAATTAACTATTAATGTTAATAAATTAACTTATCACTCTTAAATATCTTATTAAATATTAACACCTTTGAAATTAAAACCTAAAACGACTTATTACCAAATAGATCATTCTGAGTTAAAACCATGATGTAGAAAGAGAAAAATGATTAAGGAGTTTGATAAAAAGTTCATATTATGAAAAAAAAAAAGTACTGATCTTTGTCAACATTAAAATTTGACAGAAAACTAAACCTTTTTGGTAGAAAAATTAAAAATGGCATCCATATCGGTTTACTAGTTACAGATGGTAGCACAACTTAGCTTATTTAGAGAGAGTTTCATCCTATTTTTTTATTCGTATGTCATTGTACTGAATAATAACTTTACTGAAAAGATAAATAAATTATCCACCAATTAACTTAAAAGTCAAAACACGTTAACTAAACTTAAGAAAGGACTATATTACCTATTGAAACTGCCCATAATCGTTTATCTCAGTACATATTTTAGATCGAGTCAAAATTTTTATTTATAAAGTCCTTTATTTTATCATCTGTATTTTACACTAAAATGCCACCTAGAGCAGTGACTGACATTGCACAAGTTGTAATTAAACATTATTTGTTATAAACTACCACTAGTTTTATTGTCTAAGTAAAAGTGAAGATCTCATTTTTCTGTGCATAATGTGTGTGACATTCACAAGTTACCACAGAACACAGTAGACAGAAAACATAATTTTTTGACAGTAATTTTTGAGTTAGGTATTTATTCGCACGGTAGTTAAACAAGTTTTGCATTGGTAATTTTAACAGTACATTCATTACTTTTTAAAAAAAAATGGTGCTATCTATCTATTTATTTAGCCTTCTTCGATCCATCTTTGGATATAGGCCTACTTCAATATCTTCCACTCTTTCCTGTATGACGCCGTGTTCATCCATCTAGTTCCCGCATGTTTCTTCAAATCGTGCGCCCATCTCATTTGTAGTCTTCCACTACCTCTTTTATTTTCCCAAGGTATCCAGTTTACAATACATTTGTTTGACAAAAGGACGATCGATTTAACAAATGTATTGGTGCTATCGACCATGTCTTAAGTGAAATAATATTTTGTAAGGCCATACAGTAATTTTTGGAAAAAACATAATCTCATAGCATTTTCATTGCATAAGGCTAAAGAAAGCCACTTCTTCTCTCTCTTTATGACTATATAGGTACATTATTGATTTTTATTAAAAGATATACAAATTAAGTAGCATATTTTAAATAACTAAAAATATAAACAATTTAAATAAATAAATTCGATAAGATTAAAGTACCATGTTTGATGTAATATGTAGGTTTACACCAAAACACCAGATAACCTAAAAAGATTGCTTAGCAGTTCCTTTTCCATACTATATAAGAGAAGTACTAATAATTGTTTCTAAAATTTAACCAAAGATAATGCTAAATCAATCTATTTTTCTAAATTTGACTTGACCTTTGAAATTGGACAAAGGTATTTGATATTTTTCCTAAAATAAAAACTCGCGTAAGTTAGTAATAATTTTATACATAATCTTAAAAATAATATTATTTAGCATAAATAATAATTATTAAAATAAATATAACATAATTCCCATTTAATGATTAAAGACTGGTTAAAGAGAAAACGCAATATGGAAATATGGAAATTTGGGTTACACATAACCAATAAGCTAACTTAATTATAAAATTAATTAAAATCAAACAACAAAAGTAAAACCCTTTGGTTAATAATCATTAGATAGGATTAGTAGAACGGAAACGAGACATAAATTATTTGAACGACTTAGTCTATTGCTTCAAGCAAATAAACTAATTTGAAAAACTAAATCAACTTTTGAAAATTATTGCAAATACCGTTGCAAAAAGATACCCTGTATATTTGCTTGAATCAATTTAAGTATGGTAAAACTTTTTTCATATTTTTTTTATTGAACTGTATTTAATTTTCCCACACGACGAAGAAAAACCGTTAAATATTTTTTAAAATTTTGACCTTTTATTTACAAGTTAAAACGTCTTGGCCCATAAATCAATTTACAGGCTATAAAAGTATTCCAGACCACTTGAGTCTATATGGGCTTTTCTATTCATTTAAGTGCACAAAGAAATGGTTTGGAATTTTTAAAATAAACACATCTGGAGAAAAAAAAACGTTCCTTAGAGAGCCTCTTTTCTTTACCTACTTCGTTGGTCCGTACGCATAACAGTGGCGTATCTATTTTATGTGGGGAAGAAAATATTATAATAAATATTGCATAGAACTGTTTTGCATATTGTCCAGACCACTGTATTATGTGTGTCCAAAACAAATATATTTTAAGATTTGGGGGGGGGGAAATTTCACCTTTTTTTTACCCTCCCGTAGATTCGCGCCTAATACGTCTATTCACATTTAACTTTACGGTATCTATCAATTAAACTATGATATTATATTTATAGATCAAACAAGCTTTCGTGAAAAAAAAGTTTTGTTTCTCTCATACTTTTCCGTGGGTAACATGAAACCCGGGTTTGTTTTTTCATTCACGGGTACTATTAAATTTATATTTTTCAAACAAAGATCTATAGTGAGAAATGCAGTTCCTTGATTTAAATTTCATTAAGGTCGGTCGGTTATTTTTGAGTTGTCCAGCTAACTCTAGACAACAATGGCTTATGTACATAATTCCTAATATTCTCGTAACCACATCACATGTGACGATTTTTGTGCGTTAAATTAAAAAAATATATAGGATTTATATTTACAAACTAAAAAAAAATTGGTATTTTCATATCTATATGATATAAAGTTTTTCATAAAAACTTTTTACAGTTGACCAGTACATTTTCGTAAGATCTAGATCATTCTTCTTCTTAAAATTTTGCTACTAAGTTAATAAATAAGTATATTGGCAAAACAATGAGTTTCTACCACGTCGTGTAAAACACAGTGGTACACAATAGACCCGCGTGTACAGTGAGGTACTGAAAACAGCTTACATAAATTTCTATCTATCATTTTTTCTTTAAATCAATGAATATAAAACTATATTTCATTTTTATAAATTATACCATGAAGTCATTAAGACCTTTTGTGTCTATTTTTGTCAACCTGAAATGTGTTATTTGAGCTTTTAAACCTTCATTTTTGTTTAAGATAATTACTAAAACTTAAACCTATTGGTTAGTATTTTTTTTGTTCATGTTAAGATTTAAAAGATATGTAAAAATTTTTGATTTGTTTTATCTGTTAATGTAATTTTTTTTTGATCATAGTAATCTTTATCAACTGCTAACAAAAAGTAGCCCAAAAGAAAGGTCTATTTGCCAGGCCTACTCCGTACTTTTTACTGTATGTTTTTTTTTGAAAAGTGCTAATAACACAATGCCTTCTTAGCTAAGCTATTATATACATAAAGTTCTATAATTTTTCAGTTAAGTTTTCTCTGCACAGTTAATCGAATTACTTCACAGTTTTGACCGTACCTTGTGTTAGTGTCCAACGAATTTAAGTTTTCTTTCTTTTTTTAGTATTCATTCGTTTTTTTCTTTGTGTTCCAAGAAAATGTTGGATAGATACATACATCCAGGATATTCTTAGCATATGTAAATAGCACTGAATCTCAAGAGTTTTAAGTTATTTGCACACAGAGATAATAACTTGCGTGCGTAAATATCTTGGTAACCAAAAGATTTAGTACATTTGTTTCTTTGCTAACTTACTGTAATCTTATTATCCTGTTTAATCAAAAAAAAATAATTTTTATGCAATTATCATCAGAGCTTACTTCTTTTTTTTTTCATTTTGCTGTAGTTGGGCTTACTCTATACAGTAGTTGTTTACTACTACTATGTCGGTTTAGAACATTTTTCTACGTTGTCCGACGCCTATTCTCCACCTCCTTCGATCATGACAGTCATCTTCCGTCAGGTTTTCTTTTGACTCATTGATCTTTGGATTGACTGTTGCCATTCCAGTTTAGGACGCCCTCTTTTTCTGCGCCCTATTGGTTGCCATTCTAGGACCTGTTTTGGTAATCTTTCGTCGTTCATCCGTTGTACATGGGCATACCATATCAGTTGCCTTTTAGTGATGTCATCAGTTATGCTTCCCTCGATTCCCATTCTTTCTTATATGATCTCATTTCTTATATGATCAGTTCTGGATATTCTCATTGATCTTCTTATTGCATCCATTTCGACACTTTCCGTTGGAATGGAATGGAAAGTGTAGTTGTTTAAATAAACGATTAATTTTTCTGAATTAGAGGTAGTTGACATTTCATCCCCTACCCATTCTTTGCCAAAAAGTTTAATTTTTTTTTCGTATTAGCTCAAGCTACACACGTATTGAAAAACCTATAAAAAAAATATTAATCTAGATCCTAGATCAATCTGAAAGTCAAAAGGAACAATCTCTCTCTTGAGTTTTTAGATTAGATCGTCGATGTCAAAAAGGACAATCTTTGTCTTGAGTTTTTAAGTTTTTTTTTGTTTCAATATTTGCAATTTTGACACTAAAGATATTTTTTTTCTCTTGCATTGCAAAAGCAAGCCTGTCTATCATTACATAGACATATATATATATATATATAACATAGATTAATTAAGTAATGCCTTAGCATTTTAACTTAAAATTTTGCATTTGTAGAGCTTTTATTGTTTTATTCGCCTAAAAAGTTTTTAATTATCATCTAATCCTCGTAATTTATGAGCACTCATTTAAAATTTGTACAAACTTGTTTTAATTTTTAATAACTACGAGACCGATTTTAATAAAAAGAAAAATAATAGTGTCTAAACACAATGTCAAAAGCATAATAAATTCATTAAATGATGTTTTAAAGAAAAAGTTTTATTATATTTGTTAAAACCATGTATAAAATTAGTGTTATAACTTCGTTTTCTTTTATAGGTGAAGACCATGACATTCAACAACTGTAGAGGTCTACGATTCTTCGATTTCCCTCAAAAATTTTACTTAATTAATATTTTTATTTTCAGGAATTGTATTGTTTTGTATTGAGTTGTAAATGACTGACACATCAAGTTAAAAGTTTTTAAGAACAATTTGTTATAAAATTGTTAAGTAATTTTTGAGATATTTTTATAAATGACAAAAGTCTATTACTATCTGTTGAGTAAATATGTGAGAGGGAAGTATTTTTGAAATCAAGCGTCCTAGAATTTTCTTTTAACGTAACTTTGATATGGCTTTATGGTATGGAAAAATGGATCTTTGTTTGTTATATGCATCTTTTGATGTATAAGGAATGTTATAAAACAATAGACCAATAATAATTCGCCAAGTGGAATCGTCGCGTTTTCTTTTTCTTTTGTTGTTTTTTTGTAAGACGAGGGCGAATTAATTTTTTTCGCTGTTTGTATCATTATATTATAGATTATTTTATAAAATGTTTTTTTTTTGAATGAGTGTTTTTAGCTGGATTTTAAACTCCCCAGTCATTGAGAAGAAGGCTGAGGAGTAAATTGGGAAAATTTTTCTTCTCCACTCGAGAGGGTGTTTCAATGGTATACCTTTAATTAAAATTTTCTATTGGTCTATATTTGTTTTGTTTGTTGCCGTATCTCCTAATATCGTAACTCAATTTTGAAAGATAGGGTTACGGTATAGTCAGTTAAATGTTTTAACCAATCTGTATCAAGAAAACTACTGAATTAATAATCGTCATGTTATAGCTTACATGGTCTACAGGTGAACTGGTCTAAAACAGCGGAAAAATATATGGGTTGGATTTTTGGGTTTCTTTCAAGTCAAGTCATTTTGTAAAAATGGGAATTTAAATTTGGGAAAAACTATTCAAGGTAGAGGTAAAACTTTACCTATGAAACGAATAAAAAGTTATATCAGGGAAGGTTAATGAAGACAGTGACGTCACACCTAGTAGATTCCAGTAAGAGATCTACGTAATTTTCTATTTCGTCATGTCGGGAACTCATTTTTGAGTTATACTGGATAAACAATAGACCGGAAAATTTATTTAACAAGAAGATTTGGACTAGTTTCTTTCTTCGTTATACACCTGTGTTTTTCTAACTCCAGTGAAGATGGCCACTTCCTGTTAGTGTTGAATCCACAGTGTCTTAGGTTTTCTAATTAGGGAGACAAAAGCGTTGTCGTTGAATAAATTTTATATTTTACAATACAATTTTCAATTTAAAATGGTAGCTACCTATTTTTTTTATTATGACGAAACATGATTTAGATTTGGTATACAAGAGTCACTATATGTTTTTGCAGAAACCTGTGTTGAAGTGATGATGGGATATTATTTTAAAACAGGTTTTATGGTAGACATTTGGACAATTTTTCTGACTTGGTTAAAAAATAGGTTAATTAGATAATATTTGAGATAGTAACTAAAAGTTAGGATTTTTAGAAATTTAGTGTTTAATGGAATAGGAATAGGAAAAACATAGAAGATACAACCATAAAGAGTAGACGACTCTTGAGTCATGCCATATCAAATGAAAACCGTTATTTTTTTATCAGTGATATTTTAAAAAAAGATATTAACATCAAGAAAAAATAAGAGATTGGAAAAACAGACAAGAACAGCAGAATAAAGAAGTATTTTTTTTTATTATAAAATTTTATGATCAACTTTTTAGTCTTTTTACTTTATAGGCTTGATAAGCCATTTACATTATGAAATTTATATATTTTCTTTTGTCTTGACATTTTATAAATAAAACCACTGTCTTTGGCTTTAGTAGTGATACCACCTATAGACTAACGAAAAAGTCTCATTTGAATTAGAAAGTTTTAAATCAAAAACATCTTAATGGAATAGTATATTTAAAATCAAGTAAATAAAATCTTTGTATAAAAAAATTTCTAGTGTACAGCGAACAACTGTTTTTTTTATTCTGTAAAATGTTACCCGTAAAACTAATTGTCATAAAACTAAGTGCATAAGCACAAATTTTATAAAAAAATAACTAATTAGCTGTGGAGATTGGTAGTTGGCATAACAATCGCTGGACCAAGAGACAGTGTCTCTATCGCGTTATGCCACAGTTCTATCTTGATGTATACAGAGCTTTTGTAACCTATTATTATACGTGAAAACCAATTCTTTAATCTCTTTTGTACTTTGCTTTAGTAGAAGTAAATTGTATCTTTTCAGATAATATCTGCATCAATCATCTGTCAAATATGTAATTTTAATCTTGTTTTTTGTGTTACACGGAAAAAGTGTAATATTTAACTTTTTATTATTTTGGTAAAGTCATTTTTTGTAAACTTTTAATTGTTTTTTTTTTATTTTTGTAATATTTAAAAAAAACAAAATATCATTTTATTTTATGTTAAAATCCATACATGCCTTTTGGTTTTGTTCTTTTGTGATGGATATGTGTGTTATAGTAAATCAACGTAACGTAATGGTTAAAGTATTCTCTGACTTTTCTAAGATCCCATAAACCGAATAAAAACTACGTCATCAACGGTTAAAATTTTTCGATTTGTGTACATATATATATATATTTTTTTTTCCATTTTGAAGTCATTCTCGAATCCAATTGGATATTATCATAGCAATCTTAACATTGCTAAGATACATTTTTCTATTTTTTTTTCTCTTCTCATTATATTATAACTTGATAAAATCAATATTATCCAAATTAATAACATTTGATTGTGTAAAACTATTTTTGAATTTTTGTATTGTTTATCAATAAAACAATATTTTATTTTTTATGTTTTTCTTCTATATGGAAAATATTCGACTATACGAACTTTAAGTACAGTCTGTACCATTTAAGCCAAGCAAATTCCATTTTAAGGATAAATTTTGATAATTGTTTTTTATTTTGATATTTTTTAAAATCTACACTATTTTAAACAACTTAAAAAATCTCCACTTCTCTTTTACTCTATGAGTACAATTGTTTTTGTAGAACTTTTCTATGACTATATAACTATGACAAATCACAAAAATGTGTTGTCTTTTTCTAAAAATGTTTTGTTTTTTTTGTTAGTTTGTTCCTTTCTGTTTGCTGTCCTAGTTAATCGATAAAATAAAAATATTCTCTATAACGTCATTATTAAAATGATATGCTAGTGCACAGGCATAGCACTAATCAAGAACACCTAAATTATTATTTTTGTACTAATGTTATTTCTATTATTATCTTTAAATAATTTTGTTATTGACTAAAGCCTATACATAATTTCCTCTATTAATGATAAACAAAAAGTAATTTATGTATACTTTTTGCGTAAATAATCAAATCATTAAATCACTAGTTGATCGTTTAAGGAAAAACTTAGCATAAAAGTTAGTTTTTCTAAGATCAGTGTTTATTTTTCGTATATTAGCAAGCATTATTTCATTTATTATTGTTTTTATTATTAGTATTTTTTAAATATTTGCTCATTTTAAGTCTTGCGTTATCTAAAGAACTTTATCGTTTAAGATACCTTTTGATTTTTTTTGTCAACTTATTAAATTGAAAAAAAAGTATGTTATACCTAAAATATTTTAAAGTAATTTTTTTTAAATTTTTTTTCATATTTTCGAAGTAAGCCCTTGCACCAAAAAGAGTCGATTGAAGCAACCATCAACTGTCACTTTTGTTCAATTTTTTTTGTCATTCGCTTCAATTAGACAGAAGAATATAATAAGACATAATTTTATTTAAAATTTTACTATCAACTAAGTTTATTTTATTTTGTTTGTTTTGATTCATGCACTTTAAAATCGTCTATCGCCACCTGTGTATGTGTGTATGAAATTCGATAAAAACCTAAATTGGTCAAATTTTAAAACATTTGCTTACATTAAGTCAAGTATTTTGAAGCAAAGATGTCTAATTTTCAAACAATGACATCAATAATAACCTACTTTGTTTTGCTGCTGTTCTTAGTTTTTCAAAATTGTGTAAAACCAGCTTACAATTTATTGGAAAGTAAAATAAAATGAAATAGAAATTAATTAGAAAATGAAAAACCCAACTTATCATTTTCAAACATACTAAAATCACACCGAAAATCAATTTGAAAGGAAGAATATTTTTCATGTTTAAAGAAAAATTATTTAGCAAGATCTATGGAAAAGAAAGTTTACATTGAAAAAGATAATGTTTCAGGAAAGAAATTTTAAAGAAAATTCGAAAAAAATGTGAAAAATTCTAGGAGGAGCTTTATTCTAAGTAATTTTGAAAAAGTGTATATTCATCTGGCTGGATTCGTTCTATTTATATTTGTTCTCTAATTTTTTTAAAATTGATTTCTTCTCTATTGAAATATTATACACTGATTTGTTCTATCATTTATATTTGTATTTGATTTGTTCTAATAAAAAATATTATATTTGGATTTGTTCTACTTAAAAAAAAAATCCATGTGGATTTGTTTCATTTGAGATTATTCTATCTGTTCTATTTGATTTTCTTTATAAAATTTAAAATTTTTTGAATCATTAAAATCTTAACTATGATAAAAACTTGTATTTCCGTTTTTGTATCATTTTGTGTTTGTTTTTGCTAATTTGTATTTATTTTTAGTTATTCTTTCGATCACATGAGCTGTTTTTATATGATTTGTTTTTGTTTCAATAGAGTATTCCATGTTTGTTTTAAAGTTTATTCTGTTAACCTGGTAGGGTTGTTTTTTTTATTACACTGAGAGCAATAAACCAACTTAAATTTTTTCAAATATTGTCAACTAAACGTTTTTTTCTCGTTATTGTAAATTAATTTTGATGTTTGAATTTTTTAAAAATTATTGTCAATTAAACGTATTTTTTTTTATTTGGTATAAATATATTTTAAAGTCTTAAAATAATCAATTTTAATATTTTAGTTAGTGTTTGTTATTTCTTGCTTTTATCTTTGTTTTAATATTTGTGTTTTTTTTTATGCAAACACGTTTTTTTTGGGTTAGACAACCTTTTGTAGGTTCTTTACCGTCTAACTAGTTTTAGCTCACCTAAAACTTATTTATGAGATATACTCATAAAATCAAAAAAAAATTTTTTCAATTTTTTAATATTTTTTTTTAACAATTAATTTTGTTTTACATAAGGTTGGTTTATTGTTATTAAAAACATTGTTTTCCTGTATTAAAATTATTTTGTTTTTAGGTCAGCTATTGCAAAGTGCTGTCAACCAACCAACAAATTTCTTCCACAAACAGTTTAATCAACCAAGCAGCCATTCCACCATTAAAGTCATTAGATCTGCCAAGCAGCCATCATCACTACAATCGACGTCTTCTTACCGTCGCTGTGCAAACCTGCAATTGGACACTTCTTTCCAAATTCAATACAGAGTCTGCTGTTCACCCTTAGTTTTAAAGATGGGCAATGTGGAAACTCAGCTCTTGCTGCGTACCTAGTGTTTGTTTAACACTATGGAGGAAACGGTTTGGTTTGGAGACTCCCTTAATTTATTTACGTTAACTTAAATCATTTTTTTTGTCTCCACAAATTTCTGCAAAAGCGTGTATATAATACCTTAGTATAGTAGTTGGTTCGTCCCGCCTTCCTTTTTGTAAATATGTTCTTTTTACTATAATTTACCAAATTGGTTCGAATTAGGCTATTTGGTGATTTACTAGAGCATTTTCTATTTTTTGTTTATTTAGTATTAATTAACTAATTAAGTACTTAAAATTACTGGGTTATTTGCATTTGAAACTCCCGCGGTTTTAAAGGCAAATATTACAATTTGCTATAATCAATTTACTTTACATAAAATGCATTTTGAATTACTAAGGTTCCTAGTTCCTTTAATATGGACCTTCGTAATCTCATTCCCTCCTACTTATTCCCTTTTCTCCTACGCCTATGGATTAACGACGCCACTGGGCGCCATGTGGGAGAATGAACGCAGCAGCGATACCTGCTGCCGCAGCACAGAGAACCGTTTCGCCTTCGAACGATAATACACGCGTGTTAGCGACTCTCCTACCACATTCATGTGGGGTGCAAAAAGCACGGTTTAACAGCGTGTCCTCCCATGAGTTCCGCTTCCTGTATAAAAATGGTAAGTGAAAATGCATTATTTTTACCTTACATACATTTGTTTATTGCTACACTAACCTAGAAGGTAAACTAGACCATTTCAGAATCCCTTGTACCAGCTTAGCCTATGACCTTATTCCCTTAAAATTACAGTCCACATCTGACACCGTTAAATTCCAGACAACTCTCCTTTCTGGACCACCAGGGAGCCCCATATTTGGTCCTTCGAGCCGGATTTCTGGAATCGTTTTTTTGCCTTTTTAGGTTAGTTTTTTTTACTGGTTTCAAATGCAAGAAAAACCCTTGTTTTTCCTAAATGCCTTTTTTACTGGTTTTAAATGCAAGAAAAACCCTTGTTTTTCTTACATGCCTAGTTTAGAAAACCCCTAGGTTTCTAAAATACATTTTGCGATTTTTTTTTGTGTAAAAACAAATGCAAGAAAAACCCTTGTTTTTCTTACATGCCTACTTTAGAAAACCCCTAGGTTTCTAAAATACATTTTGCGATTTTTTTTGTGTAAAAATTAAATATTTTTACCAATAAATTTAACCTTTTCATGCGAAAAACCAAACACAGATAAAATCTGTAAACTACTATGCTTTTTTTTGTTTCGAATAAATCAAGTTTTTTCGTTTCTTTTTTGTAAAAAAAAAAAAACCGTATGGTATTTGGGTGTTTTTTTTGTTTGTCACTGGAAATAGTTTAAAATAGTGTCTGCAAAGTGCTATTATTTTAGCCGTTGTGCCTTCACATTTGTGGATTGCTATAATTATATCCAATTTGCTCGAAAAAAAATCTCCAAATTGCCATATTCATTTTTGCTTATTGCAAATTGCTATGACTATATCCGATTGCGGATGCTTTACTATATTCGTTTTTGCGTAAAAATTGCTATGAATATATCTATTTCTAATTTACTATTATAATATCTGTCTGCAAATGGCTATGATTGTATCCATTTTTTGCGTGCATAATAAATTTTGAAGGAAATTTAATTCTTAACTTGAGAATTTGTTTTCGTGTAAAGGCAGATAAATAGTTTTACCAAATTAAATGCTTTTGATTTGTAGGTATTTATTTTTAAATTTAATACATAGGTACCTACTTATTTGAATTCGCGAGGCGAAGATAAAAAAACTTATACACAAGTTTTTTTGTTATCATTAGTTTGCATCGGGTATTTTCTTTACTTTTGTGCGCTTATAGTTTGATTATTGTAATTAAACGTAGGACATTAATATTTATACAGGGTGTCCAAATTTTGATTTTTTTTCAGTTTACCTAATTTTTGTCAATTATTTTTTGGATTTTTTTTTAAAATCATGTCTAGTTCGGATAAAATTTTAAAGGCTAAAGCCTTGCGCTATAGTGCGATTTCACAGCTAAATTTGATCATTGAATCCGCGACCCTCGCAAAAAATGACCCTGCCTATCACAGCGGTTTTAAAGTCAAATTTCGGACATTGTCAAAAATCAAAAAAGATTTTGAAAAGCACCATAATACTTTGTTGACGTTGGTAGCCTCTGATGAGGATCGCTTAGTAGTAGAAAACAAAGTGGCTATGGACTTTTGCAAACGCTGTGATGAGATTTCCACTATATTTTACGAACTTTTCGAACTACCCTTTGAAGATGGAGGGCTTTTGAGCAGTACGATAAATCCCATGGGCAGTCCCTGTGCCTCCACAGACCAGCATGGTTTACTGCCTAGGATAAAAATACCTCTTTTTCAAGGGGAATTTAAGGAGTTTCCAACCTTTTTGCAAGCCTTTAATGCTACCGTGCACAATAATAGGTCGCTGGGAAACTTTGAAAAATTCAATTTGCTTTTTTCTAATTTAAAGGGCCCTGCCCTGGATGTCATTTCTGACATTCCTATCCTTGCTGAAAATTATTTAAATGCCTACCACACCTTGGTGGATAGGTATACAAATAAACGATTACAAGCTTACCTTCACTGGAAGGCAATTGAAGGCTTCTCTCCTCTTACTAAAGAGAATGCTACGAATTTGAGGAATTTGCTTGATTGTTTTTCGAAAAACTTAAGTGCTTTAAAAGTCATGGGTTTTAAAACGGAGTTTTGGGATTATATTATGGCACAAATGCTCTTGGATAGGTTGGACCCAACCACGCGCAAGGCATTTGAGCATAATTATTGCTCCAATGAGATCCCCTCTTATGATAAAATTCGTGCTTTTGTTTCTAGCCATTGCATTGCGTTGGAACAAATACAACAAACTCAAGATTACTTAAAAAATAAAGATTTGTCAATTTCAAGTCAGAAAAATCAAGCAAAGTTTCAAAATCGATCTGCTTTGTTTGCTAATACTCAGAGAGCCTCCAAAAATGCCTCCCAGTCTCCAAATGGCCAAAGTGGCTTAAATAATACTCCAAACCCTCAAAAATTTTGTTTTCTCTGTAAAAGTGGCGATCATATAATATACAGATGTCCTCATTTTTTGGCGAAAACTCCCCAGCAACGTTTTGAGATTGTTAAACAACATAAAGCGTGTGTCAACTGTTTGGCCTCAAAGCATAATTTACCCCAGCAATGCAAATCAGAAAAAAGATGTTTACATTGTGGCCAATTTCATCACAGTCTCTTACATTTTTTTCCTATTAATTCTACACCTAGTCCTGCGAGTAGCCCCTCTACTTCTGCAGTGCAACCCCCGAGGAGCCCCGTGGCTACCGAATTTAATAGAACCACTAACACCATTGTTACTGGTATGTCTTTAAATGATCGCGAAATACTTCTCTGTACCGCTTTAATACAAATACAGGATGTTTTTCAAAATTGGCACACAGTGCGCGCCATCTGTGACTCTGGTGCTCAATCTTCATTTATATCTAAGTCATGTGCTGATAGTTTGGGCCTTCCTAAATTTAATATCGCCATGACTCTACAAAGCTTAGATCGAATGACAACTTCGGCAAAATCTGGAATTAATTGCAATATATCCTCTTTGCGTGATAATAATTTTGTTTTTAATTTTGATGCGATAATACTCGATAAAATTTGTAGTGATTTACCTCATTCCTCATTTTCGATTAAAAGTTTTCCTTTTCTCGCCAACTTAGAACTAGCTGACCCAGGCTTTAATAAAAGCGATAAAATTGATTTATTGTTGGGCGGCGATGTGTACCCTTACATTTTGCTAGATGGTCGTTTGTCTACGGGACCCAACAACCCCGTCTGCATTAATACTATTTTTGGTTGGGGAATAATGGGCAATCTTTCACTTTCACCTTCAACTACAAATCAAATTAAAACATTTTTTACTACGTCAATGAACGATTCTTTTGTCAATTTAGATAAAAATCTACAACGATTTTGGCAAATAGATGACATACCTAATGTCAAGGCCATTGACCCCGAAGATGAGTTTTGCGAAAATTATTTTTTGAAAACTACCTCAAAAAATGAGGAGGGGAGATATATTGTATCTTTACCATTTAAAGTTACTGCTCCAGATTTTGGCGACACTCGATCCATTGCCGTACGTCGTTTTTTCTCCCTTGAGAAGAAATTGCTACAAAACCCTGATTTTTATGCTGCCTACAGCTCTGTTTTACAAGATTATTTAGATAATAATCATATGCAACCGGTTTCTGCACCTTTGCCGACCGAAATTTCAAATCATTTTTATATTGCACACCATGCGGTGTTTAAAAAAGATTCTACTAGCACCCCCCTGAGGGTGGTTTTTGATGCGAGCATGCACGCCCCTGGCAAAATCTCGCTCAACAACGCTGTTTATACTGGGCCCCCTTTACAAAGGGACTTACAAAAAATTTTATTACTTTATCGTTTGCATAAATTTTGCTTTTGTTGCGACATCCGTCAAATGTACAGGATGATTTTAGTTGACCCTAGTCAAACTAATTTTCAAAGAATAGTTTGGAGGTTTGATCCTAACCAGCCTATTCAAGACTTCGAAATAAATAGAGTTTTATTCGGGGTCTCTTGTAGCCCCTTTTTGGCTATCAGAACTTTGCTGCAACTTGCTAGAGAGCATGAGGACCTTCCTCTTGCCTCAAAAATCATTGAGGAGGCAGTTTTTGTCGATGATGTGATTTCGGGAAGTGATGACTTTTTTAAGGCCACTGAGATGAAAAATCAATTAATCGAGCTACTTAGCCGAGGTGGATTCGAATTGCGTAAATGGGCGAGCAATTGTCCCGAGTTACTATCCGATCTTCCTGAGTCACACATTTCGATGAAGGCTCTTTCTCTCGATTTAGATGCTGAAAATTCAACTTTGAAAATTCTCGGTTTAAATTGGAACCCTCATACTGATGAATTTTTTTATACTTTCGACTGTTCTCTCCAAACATGCACTAAAAGAACAATTTTAAGTAATTTGGCCCGCATTTACGACCCTCTGTCTTTTTTGGCGCCAATAGTTTTAATTTTAAAATTAATTGTTCAATACTGCTGGGCAGAAGACTTAAACTGGGACGACCCTGTCAGTCCGGAAATTGTTTTTAAATGGGAAAAATTTAAAAATGAATTAAAGTTTTTGCATTCTGTTAAAATTCCTCGTCAAATAATTTTGCCTAATGCTAGTCAAATCCAGCTAGTAGGATTTTGCGATAGTTCAGAACGGGCCTATTGTGCTGTCGCTTATATTCGAATTTTTTATTCTGATGGAAACATTAAAGTTTTTTTTGTTTGTAGTAAATCTAGAGTCGCACCGTTGCGTCGTAAACTAACTTTACCAAGACTAGAGCTTTTAGGAGCTGTTTTGTTGGCTAAATTAATGGATTTTTTACTAGAAACGTTCTCGGAAAAAATTAAATTTGATAAAATTCTTGCTTTTACTGATAGCACAGTGACCTTATCTTGGATTCAGGGATCTCCTCACAAATTTAAAACATTTGTTTCGAATAGAACTGCCTATATACAAGGAAGAATTAGCCCTGAGTTTTGGCATTATGTTCCTACTGAACAAAATCCTGCTGACTGCGGTACTAGGGAAATGTATCCCTCTGATTTACAAAGATTTTATTTTTGGTTAGAAGGGCCTTCTTTTCTAAACCAACCTACAAATACTTGGGATTTTATGACAGTTACTTACGATGGGAATGCAGTTTTGGAAGAACAGCGAAAAAATATTTTTAACGTTTTTACTTGCGAACAAACAGTTGAATATTATGTAAACAACTTGTTTGAAAAATACAGTTCTCTTTTTAAAATTAAGAGAATAGTTGCTTACTTTTTGCGAGGGTTACAAAAGTTTAAAAATCCCTCATACAATTTTGCTACTGATTACCTTATAAATCAGGATTACTACAAAAGCTTACTTTTTATTTCGAAATGCGTACAATCTTTTTCTTTCCAAAAAGAAATTGAATTACTAAAAGATAAGAAACAGCTTCCAAAAGCTTTTCAAAAATTATGTCCATTTTTGCATAATGAAAGCTA
The DNA here is from genome assembly GCA_963576565.1 of Aspidapion aeneum. Taxonomy (NCBI): domain Eukaryota; kingdom Metazoa; phylum Arthropoda; class Insecta; order Coleoptera; family Brentidae; genus Aspidapion; species Aspidapion aeneum. The sequence goes on from OY755039.1 coordinate 113,227,531, forward strand.
CGATTTGCTTCGTGTTGGAGGCCGTTTATGCCATTCAAATTTATCATACGATAAAAAATTTCCAATTCTTTTGCCTTCTAGTGCAAAATTCACTGAATTACTGATTTTAGATTTGCATCGCAGCAATCTTCATTGTGGTATACAGACCACAACTTTTTTACTAATGCAAAACTTCTGGGTATTGTCTGCTAAAAAGGTAGTGAGAAAAGTTTTAAGTTCTTGCCATACTTGCTGGAAAACTAAACCTAACTCCCTTCAACCCCCTATGGGTAACCTACCGAAATTTAGAGTTTCCGAAGCAAAGGTGTTCGAAAATGTAGGTATAGATTTTTGTGGTCCGTTCACGATTACTCTTGGTCGGACCAGAGGTGCAAAAACCATGAAAGCATATGTCTGTTTATTTATCTGTTGCGCTGTTAAAGCCGTGCATTTAGAGTTAGTCTCTGATATGACATCAGAAGCCTTTCTGGCTGCTCTGCGCCGCTTCATAGCTAGAAGAGGACTATGCTCAAAGATCTCTTCAGACTGCGGGACCAACTTCGTGGCCTCGGAAAAATACTTGCGACAAATTTTTTCTGATTGCGTGAAGGGGGAAGGTATAGTTTGGTCTTTTAACCCACCTGCTGCTCCCCACATGGGAGGCATTTGGGAATCAAACATTAAATCTTTAAAGACTCATCTTCACAGGGTAGTTGGAAATCAAATACTCACCTATGAGGAATTAAATACGGTTTTAACCCAAGTTGAAGCCATAATGAACTCACGTCCTTTATGTGCCTTAAGCACCGATCCTACTGATCTGGCGGTCTTGACTCCTAATAATTTTTTAAATTTGAGGCCTCCAGGTACAATACCCGATCCAAACTACTGCGATATTGCGTTAAACAGGCTGTCCAGGTGGCAACTGTTGCAAAGAATGCACCGCGATTTTTGGATTCGCTGGCATCGCGAATATTTGCACACTTTGCAACAGCGAGCCAAATGGCACCAACCTCTTGCTTCCATTGATATTGGTACTATGGTACTGATCAAAGATGAAAATTCCACTCCATTGGATTGGCCCCTAGGCCGCATTGAAGACCTTATTAAAGGTTCTGATAATATTCCACGGGTTGCTATTGTAAAGACTACTAAAGGTACCTACAAACGGCCTTTGGTAAAACTATGCGCCCTGCCTACAAATTAAACTCTCTGAAATGCCCCTGGGCATTCTCAGGGGGGTGGGAAATGGTTCGTCCCGCCTTCCTTTTTGTAAATATGTTCTTTTTACTATAATTTACCAAATTGGTTCGAATTAGGCTATTTGGTGATTTACTAGAGCATTTTCTATTTTTTGTTTATTTAGTATTAATTAACTAATTAAGTACTTAAAATTACTGGGTTATTTGCATTTGAAACTCCCGCGGTTTTAAAGGCAAATATTACAATTTGCTATAATCAATTTACTTTACATAAAATGCATTTTGAATTACTAAGGTTCCTAGTTCCTTTAATATGGACCTTCGTAATCTCATTCCCTCCTACTTATTCCCTTTTCTCCTACGCCTATGGATTAACGACGCCACTGGGCGCCATGTGGGAGAATGAACGCAGCAGCGATACCTGCTGCCGCAGCACAGAGAACCGTTTCGCCTTCGAACGATAATACACGCGTGTTAGCGACTCTCCTACCACATTCATGTGGGGTGCAAAAAGCACGGTTTAACAGCGTGTCCTCCCATGAGTTCCGCTTCCTGTATAAAAATGGTAAGTGAAAATGCATTATTTTTACCTTACATACATTTGTTTATTGCTACACTAACCTAGAAGGTAAACTAGACCATTTCAGAATCCCTTGTACCAGCTTAGCCTATGACCTTATTCCCTTAAAATTACAGTCCACATCTGACACCGTTAAATTCCAGACAACTCTCCTTTCTGGACCACCAGGGAGCCCCAGTAGTTTTCGAAAAATGTGCGTTAAAATTATATATTTCTATATATTTTTCGGTTTATTTGTCAATTTTATTTTGCCCTCATTTAATTTAAGTTATCGTTGTTATTAAGCTGCACTGATATTCTGATTCTTTCAGTACTGTCTGGAATCTACTGATCGTTCACCATGGTTGTTGCTGACTAGCAAATCTAAGATGTTGTACCTGATCCAGTGTTGCTGTTTTGTTCCAGAATGGAACTTCAAGTTTTTTCCAGCCAGAATGTTTGTTGACCATCATCCACAGAAGAAAAATGGAAACGAAGAGCGTTATAGTTTTAGTTTAGATTTATGTTGTCTGCACTACTTAATGCTTGTTGTTATAAACCATTTTATTTCGACTTGCGTTTAAAAAAAATTGTTTATACTTAATCAGGGGGGAGTAATGTAACAAAACGGGATTTGATCATAAATGGTATTTTTGCCATTTATAAGTTTTTAAAGAATTTTAATTAAATATTGCTTTGACATCAACAAGCATTAATTATATGCAAGACTAGGTTAAGATTAAGTAAAATTTATGTCAACTCCGGCGACTTGTTTTTAGGCATATTTTCAGGTTTGCCGTATTTTAATAAAAGTTGTATTCGGCTAATATGTCCTTTGAGCCACTAACATCAAAATAATTCTTATTTTGTAACTGGAAACAAATTTTAAACTATTTTCAATTAAAAAAAACACACTGTGTAATTTTACTTTCTAACGGGTTTTTAAGTCTGGCTTGCATTGCTATTTTGTCTCTTAGTGGAGCGCTTAAAACGCAGTCTATCTCTTTCTCGCCAAGGCGAAAGGGAGTAGAATTCTAGCCAATCAACGCCAAGATATTTGTCCCTTCAAGCGCAGGGTCGCTTTAACTGAGACGGGAAACTATCGAAAGTCGGATTTTACTTTACTCTTTAGTTTGCTTTTGCCTGGTACGTTACACTTTCATTCACACTTCTTAAGGGGGGTTTTATTTCAACTGGGGAAATTTATCAATTATTTTAACATTGTATAAAACTGTTAACTTTAATATTCACAATTATTTTGGTCTTTTCTTTTAGAGTTTATTAATTTTAAAGCTTTTATTTATTACTGTTTCCAGTGTTTTGAAATAATGTTTTTATCTGTTTTATGGTTTATTTTAACAACAAAATACAAACCATTCGTTGCCCTAAAATCGGCATTTTTAATCAATAACATATCCCAAACCTAAACAGTAATATTAAGTAAATTAAACAGTTGATTGAATAGTTTCACTTATTCAATCAACGTTTAAGATGTTGATAAATATATATATTTACAACAAATATATAAAAGGTTTATAAAGCCTAAAAGTTTAAGAAGTGTAAATATTTGAATACAAAAGTTTAATAGTAGTAAAAAGTCGATATTCAACTAATAAATATAAGAAGTGAAAGTGTGAAGCTACAAGAAGAAAATTGAAAAGGTATGTATGATTATCCTACATTTGAGAAAAACGTTTATAGCATACTTTTCCTCCAAGAACCGTCAAATTCCCTTTCGAGATCGGGTAAATTTAATAACATATAGTAACATTTAATCAGTTATAATTTATATAAGTTGTAGCCTAAGTTGGTAGCTTACAACATTTAAGCCTTGGCCACTTGAGGTGACAGTACCACTGTCACACACACAGGCCCCTGTTACACTACATCATACCACATATGGAACGCACCACTTCGACACCGAGCCGATATTGCAGCATTGACAATAATGTTATAGTTTTCGCAGTCAGTTGAACAAAGATAAAAGCCGACCATCCTTTAAAGAAAGTGACATGGGCGGCGGTAGATATACTCATGAAAATTGTTTCATTTAATTATGGCGTAAACTAAAGAAACAAAAATAGATAATAAAACTTTCTATTCCTACACCTACAGAAACGACACTGATTTATTTTCTAACTTTGCATACTGCCGACTAAAGGGGTCCCAAAACGAACACCTGAAAGCAATTAAAAGCGCATCTCAAAAAAATCTGCCAATCAGGTGCCGTCCATCCACCTGGCCTCGGTCGGTCGGAAAACAAATACTTTGTGCTCGGACCGTAAAGAGCCGCGCCTTTTCTTTGTCGGTAGGGTTGAAATTATACCAGGAAGATTTTATATGAATTTGGATAACTTTTGAAGGGCAGAATGAAGCAAAATTTCATGAAATCGATATATTAGGAGTTATTCAAGTGACTTTGCAAAAACTATACAAAATATACTGTGGCGTGTGGTTGGTTTAAAAAACCTAAAGCCGAGCTCGTTTAGTAACGTGAGATCCGATTTCCATCGCCACATACGACAACACACTAGGTCGACATAGATGAGATATTGCACAGTATATGCAGCAATAAATGTCGTGATGTGGTGTATGAGTTGTTGCATATGGTGGTTAATTTCATCCCTGGTTTGGTGTGGTGTCTGGTTGGAGAAAAAAACAATAGTCGACCTCGCTTAGTAACACGATAGTAAACATCACACCACATAGGACAAGACACTACTTTAACACAGGCACAGTATTGCAGCATTAGCAGCAACGAGTGTCATCATGAAGAAAACATTTGAGGCGAATTCAGCAGTAGCCTTTTATGCTGCAATATTACATAGTCTCGAAGTAGTGCAATATCGTATATGGTGTGATGTAGTGAGCGAAGTCCAGAAAATGTTTGCAATAAATCATGCAAATCATGGGGTTCACAGGTTGACTTTAAGAATGATTTTTAAATACAAACGGCAAGCCTTAACAGTGGAAGACCGAACCGAACCACTAGATTTGCCCTTAATGTTTTTTTAACCAAACACAAATATGTCACATCATAAAACAACACATATATCACATCACGATACTTATTGCTGCATATGTTGCAAGATTGCGCCTTTCCAACCGAGATGTAAAAAAAGTTTGTTATGGAAATACAATAAAAATTAAATATTTTTAGCTCACACATATACTATACTATAGTAGTGTGAGCTATGGTAATCCTAATTTTTTCGAGAAAAAAAAAGTTGCTCCGATTTCAAAAATTTTTATATATCTTTGCGTTTCAGATGATTTTGAAACTTTTTTGTTGCGCCGTCTGTCTGTCTGTCTGTCTGTATGTCTGTAACGCCCAACGCGCATAACTCAAAAACCGCTTGGCCGATTTTAATGAAATTTGGTACCTAGGCTGGGTTTTGGGCCGATATAGTCCCATTTAAAAATGAACAAAATCCACCGAACACAAACCAAATAAAAGGGTGGGGGTAGATTTCAAAAATTAGAGTTTATGTGAAAATATGGCGTGTGTGATATCAAACGAAAGGTAATTGAGTCTGCAGTTAAACAAAATACATTTTAATTTATTTAAAAAAAAGGGTGGGGGTATATTTTAAAAATTAGAGTTTAAGTGAAAATATGGCGTGTGTGATATCAAACGAAAGGTAATTGAGTGCGAAGTTTAACAAAATATATTTTAGTTTTTAGTTTTTTTTAAGGGTGGGGGTAGATTTCAAAAATTTGAGTTTAAGTCAAAACATGGCTTGTGTGGTATCAAACAAAAGGTAATTTAGTCTGGAGTTGAATAAAATATATTTCAGTTTTTAGTTATATTAGCTCACACGTACACTATAACTATAGTACCTAGTGTGAGCTTAGGGGCCCATATATTGGCAGAGTATTTTAAGTAGTTCTTGAGATGTTCCAATTGATTTTGTTGGGAGACTAGCGTTATACTTTATAAAAGCTACTTATGTCTTAACTAAGCCTTCTTTGAACGTATATATTTCAAATAATTTCTCAAAAACTTCCTAAAACTTTAAGCAAGGACCACCAAAAAGTTTTTGCTATTAATCTGGCTGATAGTTTTAGGGTAGGTAGTTAAAGTTTAGCCTAATTTGTCATCATACTTTCTAACTTTACGGCTTTTGCCGCTCAACACAAATTTTCCCGCTATGTTGGTAAAAAGTTCTTTAAATAAAATATATATAAGAGATAAATTCTATTTAATAATTTCACTAGTTTGCCCTGGAGGGTGGTCTTTGCTATCACTTACTACTTGAAATAAGAAAATTAAAAAAATACTCTGCCTAAGCTCACACTAGGTACTATAGTTATATTGTACGTGTGAGCTAATATAACTAAAAACTGAAATATATTTTATTCAACTTCACACTAAATTACCTTTTGTTTGATACTCAAATTTTTGAAATCCACCCCCACCCTTAAAAAAAAATAAAAACTAAAATGTATTTTTTTAAACTCCGGACCCAATTACCTTTCGTTTGATATCACACACGCCATATTCTCACTTAAACTCTAATTTTTTAAATATACCCCCACCCTTTTTTTAAAATAAATTAAAATGTATTTTGTTTAACTCCAGACTCAATTACCTTTCGTTTGATATCACACACGCCATATTTTCACATAAACTCTAATTTTTGAAATTTATCCCCACCCTTTTATTTGGTTTGTGTTCGGTGGATTTTGTTCATTTTTAAATGGGACCATCTCGACCCAAGACCCAGCCTAGGTACCAAATTTCATTGAAATCGGCCAAGCGGTTTTTGAGTTATGCGCGTTGGTCGTTACAGACAGACATACAGATATACAGACAGACAGACAGACAGACATACAGACAGACAGATAGACAGACAGACAGACAGACAGACAGACAGACAGACAGATAGATAGACATACAGACAGACAGACAGACAGACAGACAGACAGACAGACAGACGGCGCAACAAAAAAGTTTCAAAATCATCTGAAACGCAAAGATACATAAAAACTTTTGAAATCGGAGCAACTTTTTTTTTCTCGAAAAAATTAGGATCACCATAGCTCACACTACTATAGTATAGTATATGTGTGAGCTAAAAACAATCAAACTATCTATTTATCAACTTTACTCAAAGAACTGCACCACCAAAAACAGCACTCTTACGCAGCTACCTGAACCCTGTATTGTATTGTATCAAGTCTGTTTTATCTATTTTCTAATTGGTGTTTGATGATGCCCGATATGACTTTAAGAGCTACAGACAATCAAACGAGGGCCCGAAGAAATCAACTTTTAAATGTGGACCTCTAAATGGACCATAGTACAGTGAAATAAGCGGACACTCACGGTTCCATCGATTTTGTCCGCTTATTGGAGGTGTCCGCTTATGAGAGGGAACTGCGAAATTTTAATATATATTTATTAACAATTTCCGCTGCTTGAATTTTTCCGATATTAAATTTTTCTGCGATCTTTCGCGCTGATAGATGTTCCTTCTTCGAAACAGTAAGAACTTTCATCTTTTCCCGAAAACTAAAAAGTTTTTTACTATTAAAAAGATCTATTACTACGCAAGTGAACAATAAAAATAAAACACAGCAGTCCCGCCGAATAAAATATGTTGTAAATACGACAGAAGTATTTAGTGTCCGCATTAAAACGGAAAGAGGTAATTTTCCGGCTGCAGGGTGCGCTGCTGCCAACACACTGCATAATATTTATGCCCGTGTCGTGCCTCGTTCCGTCCCGTTGTCAGAGGTTCGCGTCCGGTTAAGGGAGGTTTCAGATTTTTTTAGCCAAAAAAAGATTGTCCGCGTCCGGTTATAAGAGTGAATTTTACACGTAAAGAAATAGGGAAAAGCTTGGTTCCAACAAATTTGTCCGCCTAAAGGGAGTGTCCGTTTAATAGAGGTGTCCGCAGGGAGAGGTTTCACTGTACTCAGTTTCTAATAAAAAATATCTACTTCATCAGATGAAGTAGAGAACTTCATAATTAATGTTCTCCTTTAATATGAACACTTTCAGGTTAAAATACATTTTATTTGTGTGGTTTTATTGATTTAGGGTGTCAATGACCCCCTTGTTAGCTCCAAAATAGACACAAGTTTTAATATTAATTTTCTGTCCCTGATTAGCGCCTGTTCTTAACTTTATCTATGTATATACCTAAGAGAATTTATAGAAAATAAAAAAAATACTCTGCCAATATATGGGCCCCTAAGCTCACACTAGGTACTATAGTTGTAGTGTACGTGTGAGCTAATATAACTAAAAACTGAAATATATTTTATTCAACTCCACTCTAAATTACCTTTTGTTTGATACCACACAAGCCAAGTTTTGACTTAAACTCAAATTTTTTAAATCCACCCCCACCCCTAAAAAAAACAAAAACTAAAATGTATTTTGTTGAACTCCGGACTTAATTACCTTTCGTTTGATATCACACACGCCATATTTTCATTTAAACTCTAATTTTTGAAATATACCCCCACCCTTTTTTAAAATAAATTAAAATGTATTTTGTTTAACTCCAGACTCAATTACCTTTCGTTTGATATCACACACGCCATATTTTCACATAAACTCTAATTTTTGAAATCTATCCCCACCCTTTTATTTGGTTTGTGTTCGGTGGATTTTGTTCATTTTTAAATGGGACCATCTCGACCCAAGACCCAGCCTAGATACCAAATTTCATTGAAATCGGCCAAGCGGTTTTGGAGTTATGCGCGTTGGTCGTTACAGACAGACATACAGACAGACAGACAGACATACAGACAGACAGACAGACAGACAGACAGACGGCGCGACAAAAAAGTTTCAAAATCATCTGAAACGCAAAGATATATAAAAATTTTTGAAATCGGAGCAACTTTTTTTTTCTCGAAAAAATTAGGATCACCATAGCTCACACTACTATAGTATAGTATATGTGTGAGCTAATAAAATAAAATGCATAGCCCTGGATTTCTAATAAGCAGCAATCGAGCATAAACCAAACCCTGATTTCGTGAATTGTTTCGAAACTAATTTTAAAACGATTCTATTCTAGATATCGATCGAAAAGATCGATGGAAACGAAAAGGAATCCATCAGTGACCTTTAACAACACATTGCCTTTCAGGTCAGATCAACGCTGATTATCATATTTACTCGCCAGCGGTATTTTAAGCCAAATACTAATAATCGTAAATTTTAGTACCCCTGAATTTAAAAATCAAACCAGTTTTTGTCGCTAATCGGTAAAAAAAAAATATTTATAAAAAAAATTACTTTTATTAAATAACAACGACTTGTTTATAAAAATGTCTTTGAAAGACGATCACAATAAGCCCCCTACGTCTTTACTTTTTTCTATTAAAACTAGCTGAAGTCATAATCTCAAGAATGTTTTGGTTTGTGTCCTAATTATTTTCTAGCTAATCATACCGTTAAAATTTTTTATCGATTTTTATTTTAAGTGCGCTCTTTGTTTTTTGGCGCCGTTAAGAAAAGTTATTTAAATTCCAAAATTTAGTCTCTTTTAATTAAATTGTTTTGTAGTTGTAAAAGTTAAAACTAGTCCTATATTTTAACTAGGAGTTTGGAAAAACTAGAAACATGGCATTCGAAAAACTCGCTTAAAATCATCGGGCGTATCCACCAGCAAAATTCGCCCACTTGGTAGATAATAAACTCCAGAGGAGGGGGTCTGGTTGTCACATTTTTATCTTTAAATTTTTAATAGCCAGGTTCTTAGTATAGCAGTGTTATTTTTATAAGGGTAGGGGCTGGACTGGATCAATTTAACCGGTCTAGGACAACTGGGCGCCGCCAACTCGGCGCCGCCAACTCGGCGCCGCCAACTCGGCGCCGCCAACTGGGCGCCGCCAACTCGTCGCCGCCAACTGGGCGCCGGGCCAACTTGGCGCCGCCAACGGGGCACCGGGCCAACTCGGCGCCGGACGAAAAAATTTTTTTTTGATAAAATGTGCAGATGAAAAATAAAATCTGAGGGCACGGCAGTGCCTCGCCAAGTTTGCGCGCCGTAACCATCTTTTCTTGAAACATTTCAGCCGATATTTGACCTACCTAAAACTCTACTTCGGAATGAGCTACGAATCTCAAACTTTGCACAGTCGTAGATCTCCATGGAGTTAACAACCCCTCCAAGTGTCATGGAATTCCATAAAGGAGTAAAGTAGTTACGAAATTTCAAAAAACGTCGAAATTGCCACTCACTCACTGACTCATGTATAGATCATCAATATTCTACTGTACTTCCAGACATGCTACAAAGCTGAAATTTGGCAGACTGATAGAAATTATGACCAAACCCCTGGAAAAAATCAAAAAACCCAAAATTTTAATTTACTTCCCTCCCCTATACATTTAAAGTTATGTACAAGTAGCATCGCCCACTTCCAGAAATGCTAGAGAGTTGAGCTTTGGCAGACGGATGGGAACTATGATAAAAACTATAGGAAAAAATCAAAAAACCCCAAAATTTTAATTTACTCCCCTCCCCTATACATTTAAAGTTTTATAAATGTAGCATTGCCCACTTCCAGAAATGCTAGAGAGTTGAGCTTTGGCAGACTGATAGGAACTATGATAAAACTATAGGAAAAAATTAAAACACCCCAAAATTCTAATTTACTTCCCTCCCCTTTAAATGTAAAGTTAAGTAAAAGTAACATTGCCTACTTCCAGACATGCTAGAGACCTGAGCTTTGGAAGACCGATAGTAACTTTATTAAAGTTATAGAAAAAAATTAAAACACCCCAAAATTCTAATTTACTTCCTTCCCCTATAAATGTAAAATTATGTAAAAGTAACACTGCCCAATTCCAGAAACGCTAGAGAGCTGAGCATTGGAATGCTGATAGAAATTATGATAAAACCATGGGAAAAAATTTAAAAAGTTCAATATTTTCATTTACTCTCCTCCCCTGTAAATGTAAAGTTATGTAAAAGTAACATTACCCACTTCCAGAAACGCTAGAGAGCTGAGCATTGGAACACTGTTAGGAACTATGATAAAACTATAAGACAAAATTTAAAAACACGACAATTTTAATTTATTTCCCTCCCCTATACATGTTATGTAAAAGTAACATTGTGCACTTTTAGAAACGCTAGAGAGCTGAGCTTTGGAAGGCTGATAGGAACTACTATAAAACCATGGAAAAAAATTAAAAAACCTCAAAAATTTAAGTAAGGCATTGCAAAAGTTTTGAACAATATTCCGCATATTTTACTACTTTAAAAATTAAGTATTATCCAATTCCTTTAAAAAAGAAGTGAAATCATAACCAAAACATTTCATGTAAAAAAAGCCAAGTACGCGAAAATGGCATTCCGTAAAAAGAATTGAGATAAAAGTAAAGCCAAGTTCTCAAAGACAAATTTCAAAATGAAAGGTTCTTACTAGTTTGGAAATATTTTTCTAAACTTGGCTATTACGGCTGTAAATGACTCTTAGGCACAGTGCTAAATTGAACATAAAGAAGTGTGGCAGTAATAGCAAAGTTAAAAAAAAAACATTTCCACTACACCTACCAAATTTTAACACTCGACTTAATGGATTTACTTAACAAAACCAAATTTCAAAAAAGGATTTTTAAAGATGTTTTTGTATAAATAATATATTTTGTTTTTCATCTGCACATTTTATCCAAAAAAAATTTTCAGTCCGGCGCCGAGTTGGCGGCGCCGAGTTGGCCCGGCGCCCAGTTGACCCGGCGCCCAGTAGGCGGCGCCGAGTTGGCGGCACCCAGTTGTCCCATTCCGCAATTTAATTGCCAGTCCTTTTTGCAATTTATTTAAATAATTTTTCTATTGTTAAGTATAGTGGATTGTAAACCGTTTAATTGTAAATAAATGTATTATTATTAATATCAAATAAAGAAATATTACAAATTTTGTAAAAAAAAACAAGCGTGACTTTTAACTCCGTTCCAGGGATGGTTGTTACAGTACCTGGGGTAGGTATTCACATATTAATTAAAAGCGAAATATAATAGAAAATCTGATTGAAATTAATTAAATATCTTTTTTAAAAAAATTGTACATATATCCCAAATAAAATCTAATATCAAAAATAAAATTAAATTTATTAAGTTTTTTTTATCTCAAAATCACACTTTTAAGGAAGGTAATTTGGTTTCTTTTCTGAGCACTCTTTGTGTTAATATTTATTGATATCAACTAAAGCGCCTATTAGAACTAAAGCGCCTATTAGATTGTTTAAACCAAATGGGTTATGTCAACCAAATTAATATGTATACACGTGTGGATGGTAATGCAAAGAGTTGTAATGGCCACATTTTCCTAAAAATAGCATAATATAAAATCAAAACCATATGTAACTGAATCTAGTTTAACTGATCATTTTCCTGTCTTACTGAATCTAAATTTTATTTGTTTTAATATAATGTATTTGGCAACAAAAACTTTATTTAACACCTAAATACAAAAACCACAAAAGCAATATGCATTAAAAAATTACTTTTAACAAAAAAAATAGTTGGATTACACCGATAATCATAAATTCAAAAAAGAGTCCCTTAGAGACCCATTAAATGTAGTAATTAACGAACGATTTAAAAAATATAGATATTTCTTGACAAAACTTACAAAAAGAACTAAATTTGCCTTAAGTAGTAAGTAACATATTTTAGTATAAAATCTTAATATGTATGTGACAAAAGACCAAGTTTCCGACAAGCGCAAGCGGTGGCTCAGGAAACTCTGGTTCTGATTTGCATATGACAAGCAGCCCCTCGTCATTCTGAGACAACCTGCCTCAAAAAACGTTTTAGAAAATAGCCCCTCCCCTAAAAAAATATTAGATCAATGTTTATATGTAAAAATATATTACTGTATCATAAAATCCATATTTGAAATTATAATTTTCATGCAAAAATTAAGTATACTTTTAAGACTCTGTACAAAAATTCTCTTCTGCGGTTCATTTAAACTTTTTTATTTTAAACTCTATTTTGACATATTAGAGCATGTTGTGAGGTAGAAAGAGAATTAGTGCTCTCAATTCCTCGCCGGCGGCGATCGTTGAGATCATTCACTGAGCTAGTTTTATGTTTTCACCGGTGTGACAATCAACTCATGTGACAACCAGTCCCGGTCTCCCCTACGCGGAGCGCTTGATTCGATTAAAGGAAATATACTTTTTAAAGCATGAAGGAATAAGATCTAATTAACAAAATGCAGCTATTTAGTCAGAGCATATTATTTTAAAAGGCTTTCCGTTTTCGGTCTAGAAGCAAATCATATTACTTTTGGGCAACAGACCATTTCCCCCTAATTTGACCCCGCCGAATCCGAATATCTCTGTTGCCAACTCGAAAAATCGACAGGGACGGAAAAAATCCCCCCGAAACCCCCAAAAACCTGTTTTTTTCAGTTTTTTGCAATTTTCTGGAAAACTAACCTTTTTATCAAAAATTGCAAAGAACAGTTTTTTGTGGAGAATAAAATTCCCTTTCCAACGATGTGTTGGTCAATAAGGTGAGGAAAAGCAAGTAGCTCTTCAGTGGCGTACGTAAATTGGAATTATTTAGAAAAAAACATGTTTATTATAGGTTTTTCAAAATTTTCTCAAAAACTACACTTTTTAGGAAAAAATATGTAGTATACTTTATTGTAGAACGTAATATTTTCTTTTAAAAACTTTATTAAAATGTCGGGTTGTTGCCATATTTAAGGCTTCAGGGGCGTACTAATATAAACTTATTTTCAAAAATAACTGAAATAATCAGTTTCTCTTGCATATTTAAATATCTTTTCTAACTAAGATTTTCAGAAAAAAATGTGCCTTTATCCTTTTTCAGGATAAGACAATTTCTTTTTAAATGATACATTACAAAGTGAGATTAATGTTATGATAAATACTTCAAAAATGTTCGTTTTATACCCACTAAAATAAAATGTTTCCAAACTAAAATAAACTGTTTTTTGATTAGATTAGATATTTTGATTTATCTAAATAAGTTCTTTAAAGCAAAAAACACCGGTGCTTATAAGGGGAGGGGGCATAGGGGCCATGGCCCCCCTAAGCAATATTTTTGTGCAGAAAGTAACAGTAGTAACTTTGACACAGGTGTTTTTGGTTATTTTTTTAAGCATATGGAACTAAAAATAAAGTGGTGAATCTTATGCAACGGTTTGGGGGGGGGGCATAATCATAATTAGGTACTCATTGGGATCAACAACCAACCTGTCAACCTGTTAGGAAGAGTTTTTATATTTTTTTGCCTTATGCAATTTATGATCAGGCCCCATAGGATTAAAAATCCACTGGCTTCGTCGCGCCACACTGCGGTAATCATCTGGAGGTGGCTAACTTAGCTTCCCATTAGTACAAAAGGTCGAAAAAAAATCGACAAAACGAAATATTAAAAATACAAATTTACCGCATCAAGTCGAATTGACCTGTCCAGTCGATGTGAACCCGCGGCCGTACTTTCGATCTTTTGTACTTTCGGTCTTTTGTACTTTCGACCTTTTGTACTTTCGACCTTTTGAACTTTCGACCTTTTGTTTTTTGATCTTTTGTAATTTTGACCTTTTGTATTTTCGACCTTTTGTACTTTCGACATTATTTTTCGACCTTTTGTACTTTCGACCTTTTATTCGCCGCTCTTTATTATCCACCGAAAAGCTAATAAGACACAAAATTGATTAGTTTGGATTGATCTTAAATAATTTCTTTAAATTAAGAACACCACTGGAGCAGTAACTATAAAATAACTTCCACTTTGTTATACATCGTTTGAAAGAAAATTTTATTGGCTATGACGAAGTATAGAACACATTTTTTGATAAAGAGCTTGGTTTTTAAGAAAATTGAATAAAACGTATGAAAAAAATGTTTTTTTTTATGATTTATTGAAATCACCCCCATTGACGGACGTCGCTGGAGAGTTTGCTATAAGTCAAACCCCACCGAGTTTCAGATTTTTAAAAAGGGAATTTCCCTGTTTACAAAAAAGTGTAGAACAAGTTTTTTCATGTTAAGCTTAGTTTTTGAGAAAATTAGATAAAACGTGTAACAAAAATGGTTTTATTTCTGTTTTTTCAAAATTAATTTAATTTACGGATGCCCCTGAAGTTTTATTTATAAAACCGATTTATTCATGTTATTTATTAATTTTATTGAGTATACCAAAATGTAATACATGGTTTTCTGTAGATGTTAGTTTTTAAAAAAATTAAATAAATCTTGGAAAAAATATTTTTTTTTCAAATTACTTCAATTAACGGACGCCGCTGGAGAGCTTGTAACATCCTGCATTTTTACAAATCCCAACTAATTTCTCTTGAACAGGCGCGTGGGAATTTTAATAAGTACCGCAAATATATTTTGTTAAATAAAATTGTTAGAAGTTTCATTTTAGAAAAAATTTGACAACAACAAGCTTGATTTTCTCGACTTAGTTACCTGTTTATACCAACAAGTAACATCAATTAAGTCCATGGCCTGCTCAGTGAATAGATGAGAAACGGCGGGAAGATAAATAGGGCGGCGAAATCAAATTATGTATGGCGCAAAATTATGAGCTTAAAACCTGATTAATCCCAGCAACCTTGTTTGCCTACCACGTAGACGACAAATCAAGACAAAATGGCTTGTATTTTGGCAAAAACAATGCAGCTTTTTTGAACGCTATCGATCGTTATTAGGAAAGAGTTGATAAGAAGCCGCTTTGGTTTACTGCACTCAAAAGTTCCATTTAATACCTCGTAATTTGACCAAAAACGTTTGGTAAAATATGAACTCGCCTATTTTATAAAGTATATGTAGTGTAGTACTCCGTATATAGTGTATTACACTATATAACGGGTGTTTTAGTTTTATAATTGCTGTGTCAAAGCAAAAGCAGCTGTAGAGGACATCAACATAAGCAAGTTTAAAAATTAGAGCAACAAAAGGTCCACTGGTCGCAAAATGTTTGTCTCCCTCACTTTCATTTTCGGTTGCCCGGCTAAAGTAGTAGAATTTACTATACGCTTGTCTTCCCGACCACAGTAAACGGCTCGGTTAGGTCGTTTTTTTTTTTAGTTATGAAAGTACGCTTTCCCGCTAAAAGAGTATTTTAGTTGTAGGGAGTGCCGAGGTGTGGCGCTGGGTAATTATTTTTTAACGACAGGAATATTAGCCTCAGTATGCAATATGAGAAGATTTCATGTCAAGTAAGAGACTTTGACGCAGTGTTGCGAGACTTTTCTGACGACTTTCCTTTAAGTAAGCGACAGAAACTCTTCATATCCTTTAAAACATAAAAACATGGGTGGTCGACACCAAACCAAAAAAAAACTTTTATGCCATGAACAAATTTTTTTAATAAAAAAATGGAAGAAAATACTAAACAAATAAAAGCTTTATAACTTAAATCATAAATTATAAAAACCAAAATTAAAAATAACGTATTAAAATTTACCTATATAAGTTAGGTTTGGGAAAATTATTGGAATATTTGCAAAATATATAACTGTCTTAAAATAGTCAAAATACTTCAAATTCGGATAAAAACCTTTAAACCTTCAATAGTCAAAATTTTTGTTTAAAACCCTTCATATCGAAGGAAAACCTTTAAATATGGCAACACTGCTTTGATAAAAAGATAAATCAGTGGCAATCAGGCTTTCGACTTTCTCAAGCGAACCCTTCACAGCAAAAGTTTCCCGCTTTCAAAATAATTTTAAATCTCCCGCCATTGGATAATGGGATAAAAAGACAAAAGGTTAAGCCTGTCTATTTTATCTACCTCATCTACTACTATGTTTTTGGAATCGACCACGAGGTGGTGCTGCTGTTAACCTAAAATTAGGGTCACTGCATCCTGGAAGCTTGGCGTCTCCATGGGTAGCGACAAGCCCACGTGACCTGCCTCGGAATTTCCATGGGCGACTCGTCAACTTACCTCGGAATAATTAGAGTACCTACACGCAATTTCTATACAATATTGTAAATTAACCTCGGAATTTTTAGAGTACCTACAATTTTTGTAGAAGTTTGTAAAGCGATCTCAGAATTTTTAGAGTACTTACCGTAAAATATTGTTAAAAAAATTAAAGACCATACTTATATTTTAAGTTTTTGACCAACTTTTTATTTTTATAATATAAATTAATACAAAAAAATACTACAACAATTTAATGCATAGACTTTTACTATTAGATATAATAGTAGTTATAGTACTTAACTACAATCATAAAAAATATCATTTCTGTGGGGTTACCCTAAATTTTGCCTCTTTTGTAAATTTCTTATAGTTTCTAAAGTCATTTCTGTGGTTCTGCCGTGCTTCCAATCAGGTAGACTTTGTGCAAAAACATGGTTTTTTAAAAAATATTCCAAAACTTTTATTTTTGTATTTTACATCGATCAGTAAGTCTTTATTTGTTTTTAAAATAACATACAGTGTCTTTAAATTATAAAATTTAACGGCATTGTTAGAGAGATACATTACTTAAATATTAAATAAGGTAAAACAAACTTCAAAACTATCGAGACTTCGAGCCTTAAACCTAGACGATCACTCTAAAGTAGGAATGTTCAGGAAGCCAGAATAGTTTTTAATGGTACCTAGTCTTAATTCTACACTTTTGTTATTTTAATTTGATGTCCCATGTTAGTACCATGTACGTCTAGAGTACGTACATTTTACGTTTAATTGGATGTACCATGTACGAGTTTTTACGTACATAGTACGTACTTGTGCTGTCTGGGTAGAGAGTGTAAAACTAAACCGAACCAACCGAAACATATTTTCTATTATTCTATTATTCTAACCTTTCTCAATTGATAGCAAACCTGTGATTTGAAGACAGTGTTTTGGTGGAAAAAGGTCAGAGAGTGTCTGTACTGGTTAGAATACGTTTGCGATCAATTGAGAAAGGTTAGGAAAACACCGATTGATCGCAAATTTTTGTTTCAAAGAAATTTCCATAACAACCGTTTTTGACAATTTTCCGTTCGAGGAATATGTTTTCGAACAAAGTTTCGCGACCCGTCGTGTTGCTACCCAAAAAATACCTAGAGATGGTACAAAAAATTTTTTAGACCTTCAATTTTTAGATTGTTCAATTTTTTTTTACCGTCCTAGCCCGTGCAATAATGGCTAGAAAAGGTATTGCTTTCGAAGAAAAAAAATGTTTTTGAGATGACGCCGAAAATGTGTTTATTTGGGTGTATTTTGACTTATCTTCGCAATATCGTCGTGACGTCTGTGTGTGTGCGTGTATGTGTTTGTGTGTGTGCGCGTTAGGTGTGTGTGTGTGTGTGTGTGTGTGTGCCTCTGTGTCTATTGTAAAGCCTTTTTTTGCAATCGTTACAGTATAGCTACTTTCGATTTTGGACTTTTTGTTTTTCAATCTTTTGTTTTTCGATCTTTTGTATTTTCGACCTTTTGTACTTTCGACCTTTTGTACTTTTGACCGTTTCTATTTTCGATCTTGTGTATTTTTGACCTTTTGAAGTTTTGGCCTTTTGTTTTTCGACCTTTTGTACTTTCGACCTTTTGTATTTTCGGCCTTTTGTAGTTTCGACCTTATGTTTTTGACCTTTTGTACTTTCGACCTTTCGTGTCTTTGACATTTTGTTCTTTCGACGTTTTCTTTGCCGCCCGCTTTTGTTTGGACACCGTAATAAAATAATAGTAGGTATATGCTGTGTTTACTTTTAATTCCGCGGCAAGATTCTTTAAGTCCGACCGGAAGAACGGTTATAATTTGTTAAGTGATTAAAAAGGACTTTAATGCCAATGTTTATATACTAAAAATAATAATAATCATAAAAAAAAAATATTAAACCACTTACTCCGGTACTCTAGTTTTAGCATGCCAACCCCCGGTATATAATAATACAGCGGGCAGTGATAGTTTTAATTTTTTTGGTGAGCTTTGGGCGCGTTGCTATGGTAGATATTAAACAAAAGTCAGTCAGACGCTAACAAACATAGAAAAAAATGTGCAAAAAATAATATTTATTTCATAACAAACTAAATAAGAACAAGTTTGAATTAAATTTCTTAAAGATTGAACAAACGAGGGACCAAAGAATAATTCCTACTTTGAGATGGACATTGAAAACGCCGCCAAAGAAAGCAGCTTTCAGAGTACCGAAAATGATGCAATAAAAAGAATGTCAAAAATTTCACCGAAAAGGTATTCCTGTTTTTTATCCTGGAGAAGTCTAGAAAGTTAAATGCTTCCTTTATATGAAGGCTATGCCAAAGGACACAATAATAATCGAAACCAACCAAGTCATCAGCAAAGTACAGTAACTTCTGCCAAGCTGGAAGCAACAGAATAACCGTTATCGTGTATTATGATAGCTTTTTGTTTTTTGTATATTAATAAAATAAAATGATCCAAAAAACCTATAATTTTTCCTTTATAGTTTTAAAGAAATTACTTTTAGTCACCTAAGTCCATGAAAAAAGGGATTAAACGTACACTTTTATGCCCTAGAATAAATCCAAGAATAGTTTTCTATATTTTATAAAACATGTCAAATAATTTTTGGTTTTTTGCGCTATGTGGGTAAATATTGAAATCATAAAAAACATTTTTATTCGACAATCTGAAAAGCATTATTTGAATGGTTTGTTTATTTGGACAGTCTAAATATATATACCGAGTGTGACGGACAGTTATTTACGTAACATTTGTAAACCATTAAATTTTTTTAAATACAAAAAAAAGCTACGCTCGTGACAGTGTCAGATTCGTCATATAACCAAAAATATTTAGCTGTCGTGTCGCTACCCAAAGAAGACACTACGTCTTCGTGATGCAGTGACCCTACCTAAAATGTGGAGTCGGCATGGTCAGCTTTGGATCTAAAAACCCCTGGGTTACTTGGTAATCTGTGTCCCCCTACTCGTTGGCTTTTTGTCGTCGTAATTTTGTCAAACCGCACCGATTTACTTAGTCATAGAAAATACTACTAATTCGGTTAGTATGGTTCGTGCTTGGTTTTATTTTAATTTTCTTTACCGTCAGATAATTGCTACATGAGAGGTAGAGGATGAGAAGTGATGAACGTCGACACGTTATCTTAAGTAAATAAATATAAGAATATTATGTCGTAATTAATTAAGAAGCAAAATACAAGTAAACAATCCTGGAAAACTACTGGATTAAAGTAATTTAATTTTAAAAAAATTATAAAAACATTTTAAAAGGACTTTTCAAAGGAACACGATATCTAAGCAACTATGTTAACGTTAAAGTGGGTATTGACTTGCAACAAAACACTACAAACACTCCAAACATTTTCGCCGAAAATGTTCGCTCAGTGAGTACGTGTCTATGCAATGCTTATGTGATTTTGCAATCTGGGAACACAGCGCGCATCAAACACTACAAACAGGACAAACATTTTCGGCGAAAATGCGCGGAGTGTGTGTGAGTGAATACGTGTACTTCAAAAGCATAGACCGCGCTGCAACAAATTTTGCAAGTCAATACGTCACGGCGAACGCGCAAAACATTTTCCGAGGCTTGTCGGTAAATCGGAATACCACAAAGAGATTTATTCCTTCTTGTTTGTTCAGTGGGTGCGGTGGTTTTTTTTTACTTGGCAACTAAAAAATGGAATGGACCATCCATCTCCCGCACAACGCTCAAAAAGTATTGAACCTTCATATCCTTAATTTCAATACGCATCTGATTATTCAGCTGACAAAACATATGTAAACTGCGACATTGAGGAAAAGTTTTTAAATTAATTTATGCGGTTCGGTTCATTTAGTTTCGTTATTAAGTAAAAAAAACTTTACCTTTAGTTAATATGTTTGAATAATAATAAATAAATATTAAACTTATTTATAAAAAAAATTAATAAATAAAACACCAAACTGCTAGTTCTACTTGTGCCTACTATAGTCGCAGTTGAGTATAAAATTGATAGGTATCACAAACTGTAATAGATATACTTATAATGTACGATATGCTTCAATTTTTAGTTTTGATGCCCAAAGCGCACAGTTTTGTATTTTCATGAATTAGGTTATTGGGTAATTTTGTACCCAACTACGACTAGTAGTTACAAGTAGATTTAGCAGTTGGGTGTTTTCTGTTAATTTATTTTTTACATCCATTTTTTAATTCTTATTCAGCCTTATAGAAAGAATGCATTTATCATTCATTTAGCGTTACTCGGAGATAGGTGCGTTTCTACAAACATTGAGTCAAGGTGGGGGAGGGAGAGGGAGAGGGAAGAAGTAAAATGCTGTTGAAAAATTCTTAAACCGTGTGCAGAAAGAAGTTTTGAAATCGCTCCATATTTGGGAAATTTATGCGAATATGGTTTTTGAAGAGGGTGAGGGGGAATGACAGGCGGCGAGATGGCTAGGACATGACATATTTTAAATAGAGACCCTGTATGTATGACATATTTAAAATATGTCATACATAGAGGGTCTCTAGCTAGGACCAGGGAGGACTACAAAGTAATTACAGCAAATTTTGTATGCCTTAACGCCTACATCATGTGACAAAATACCTCGTATATATGTTGATTAATAGTACTGTTTACAAACAACCAAAAGTTTTTTTAATTTTAGGGATTTGTGTCATATTGTTTTTGTAAGTCTAAAGTTGTAGCTATTGACAGAACAAAAAAGAAAACAATTGAATCAGCTCAATATTTTTAGTAGCACATTTATAAAAAGTGGGCACTACCCGGTCTACCCTACCTTTGATTCTGTGTGCCATCTTGGAATTTGATAGCGGACAAAAAATATTTTTGGTCAAAACCCAGACCAATTCGTTCAAAAGTGATAATAAAAATCATTTCATGCCTTTTTTTGGGCCACCCGGTATATTTACCTTTATTTCATGTTTCAATAAGGGCATTGCAGGTCTCTATAAATATAAAACCAACTCGTTGTTTTGATACTTTAAATAGGTATTGTAGACTAGTGAAAGAGTCCCCGGTTGCTAAAAAACGTAGAGTAATAGCTAAGCTATCTTGAACAGGTATAGCATGTCGAAGTTGGGTATCTTTCTTGAATATTTTAGGACCCACTAGACAAATTAAGTTTTCAAAATCGTCTGCAGATATTCTGGTAAAATTTTTGAAATGGAAATAGTCCATATCTCTCAGTAAACTTAAATTTTGTCTTTGTAAATACAGACGTCTGGACCATTCTTTTCGCTGCTCTTTTTTATTTTTGAGTAATCAGAAGAGCGCCGGTGGCTACTACCGCGTCGTCTTCGTCCATCACGGTTGACGGTGATACTGACTTAAAATAGCGAGAATACAGGACGCAGAGCAAATGCTATATACCAATTAAAACCGTAAGTTCAGAAAAATGAGCCAATCACATTGCATTTGTACACCTGGTGCATTGCAGATTTTCACTCCACGTGGACTACGATAACCTACTATCTATTAGGGAAGTGATGAATTGATTAATAATCACTTTTCCTAATTTCCACTAAATTTGACTTGTGCAGCGTTAAAAATCAATCGGTGTGTGGGTAAGTTGAAATATTGTTTGCCCACAAGTTTCAAATTTTTCGACTTTTCAAAATTCAAAATGACGTCATTTAAGAAAAGTAAACTACTAATCCGATTATAATGAGAATTTTAAAAATAGTAAATAAAGAAAAAGAATCAAAAATAATTTGCAAATAAAATACTCTCCCAATTTTTGGGCACCTAAGCTAACACAATTAATGTATGTATAATATAATTTTAACTAATTTTGGTCCACAAAAAAAAACCTCTTTGCGATACCCGGGGACCCGACCAATGGACCAGTTTAATACCAAGTATAATGTATTAGCTCACACGTATACTATAAGTAGGGTGAGCTATGGTGTCTGTCTGTCCATCTGTCCGTCTGTCCGACTGTCCGTCTGACTGTCTGTCCGTCCGTCCGTCCGTCCGTCTGTCTGTCTGTACCTACAGTTTTTTTCTAAATGACTCTAAATATTGAATAAACTTACTTAATTTTGATATATATATATATATATATATATGTATATACGTCTGTATGTCTGTAAGTCTGTATATCTGTATGTCTGTATGTCTGTATGTCTGTATGTCTGTATGTCTGTATGTCTGTATGTCTGTATGTCTGTATGTCTGTATGTCTGTATGTCTGTATGTCTGTATGTCTGTATGTCTGTATGTCTGTATGTCTGTATGTCTGTATGTCTGTATGTCTGTATGTCTGTATGTCTGTATGTCTGTATGTCTGTATGTCTGTATGTCTGTATGTCTGTATGTCTGTATGTCTGTATGTCTGTATGTCTGTATGTCTGTATGTCTGTATGTCTGTATGTCTGTATGTCTGTATGTCTGTATGTCTGTATGTCTGTATGTCTGTATGTCTGTATGTCTGTATGTCTGTATGTCTGTATGTCTGTATGTCTGTATGTCTGTATGTCTGTATGTCTGTATGTCTGTATGTCTGTATGTCTGTATGTCTGTATGTCTGTATGTCTGTATGTCTGTATGTCTGTATGTCTGTATGTCTGTATGTCTGTATGTCTGTATGTCTGTATGTCTGTATGTCTGTATGTCTGTATGTCTGTATGTCTGTATGTCTGTATGTCTGTATGTCTGTATGTCTGTATGTCTGTATGTCTGTATGTCTGTATGTCTGTATGTCTGTATGTCTGTATGTCTGTATGTCTGTATGTCTGTATGTCTGTATGTCTGTATGTCTGTATGTCTGTATGTCTGTATGTCTGTATGTCTGTATGTCTGTATGTCTGTATGTCTGTATGTCTGTATGTCTGTATGTCTGTATGTCTGTATGTCTGTATGTCTGTATGGCTGTAAGTCTGTATGTCTGTATGTCTGTATGCATACATGTGAGCTAAAAATTAAAAAATATCCAAGTGCGAAAAATTACTTTTTTAAATTTTACGCAATTTCAAAAATCATATCGAAAAAAGTTTATTAAAGATTAACTTTATGTAAATCATCATTTCATATTCTACAGAAGCGCACCTTTTGAGGATATGCCCACATACAAGGATCCTGGAACTTCTGTTCGATTTATATTTACCTGTAGTTTATGTGATTTCCGCGAGGGAAGTGTTGGAAATCTTGTTCTCATTTCTTTTTAGTGACGCCGCGGCCGACAAATACTTTGGTCGGACCCGAAAAGGGCCGCGGCTGTTTTGTGTCGGTAGGGTTGAAATTATACCAGGAAGATTTTATATGAATTTAGATAACTTTTGAAGGGCAGAATCAAGCAAAATTTCGCGAAATCGATAGAACCCCGTATTAGGAGGTATTTCAAATGACTTTGAAAACACGACGATCTTTTGCGCGCGAATGTTTGTTGCATTCGGAGGAAAAAGATCGGAATGTTCGTAGTGTTTTGCGCGTTTGGAGTGATTTGTTGCAAGTCAGTACGCACCTTTACCTGGCATCTCTTTTTCTAAATAAATCTGAAAGGTTTTTTTTTGCTTTATAAAAGGATGCACAAATGCATTGTTTCCCAGTGTTATTGTGGCCTTTTAGCTAAATGGGGCAGTATAAGGCTGGGCTATTCGTAACTTCATATTAACGAACTCTTCCCCCTCTCAAGGAAAAGGTTTATATTGAATTTCCAGACTAACCCGCATATTCGGTCTACTCTAAGATAATTGGTATTTAGAGTTTATTTCGGTTTTAAGTGGTTTTGGGACTGCTGTTTTGTTTATAAAGAAAAGTAAGACAACTAGCTGTTATTTTAAATATTAACATACACATAACATGTTCTACTGTTAAAAATCTTTTCCATTCTTATATGACTTAACGATTATTATATGCCTTGATCACACACCTGGCTTGAATATAAAAAAGTTAATCAGTAATATTGAACAAATTGTTTATGACATGTGATTCTGGACTCCAGCCCACGCCACCAAAAAGAAAATTGGATTTGATCGTTTTTGAAATTAAAATCAATCAAGCATGTGTGATTTCTAGTTTGACTTAGGTGTTTAAATAAAAATAATTTGCGAAGAAGAGCATGATGCATATGGCTGATGTATGAGGTTCCAGGATTTCCATGGGTAAGAAGCCAAGGAGGAAGTAAATCCAACATATTGCTTTTCTTTTCTGTTTTGATTGAGGCTAAGCTCGGAAACTTAAATTATTCACAGATAAAGAAAATACGCCGGTAAGTAATTTATAATTTGAAAAAAGTGTAAATTTTGTTAAAACTTGGGGTTGATTGATGATATACTTATAAGGTAATGTTGTTTTTGAACTGTCAATACTTAAAAATTCGTTAGACTTAGGTATAGGACATTGTACAGGGTGTCCCAAATTGGGCACTTTTAGGGGGTTTAAGGTACTTCTAGGGGAGACAGAGAAAAACTGACCACGCATTGCGAGGCTCAAATTTCAAGGGAAGACTTATAGTGAAAACCGCATTTTGAAATATCGTCTCGTCTTTGAGCTACGGGGGCTTTTTGAAAAGTCTGCATTTTTGAAGGGGGTCTATAACTTCGTTATTAGTGGAAGTTTTAATTTAGAGTTTTTGAGATATGACATAAATTGCATTTTTTCTTATGGAATGGCCTATATTTTAATTAATTTTCGAATTTGTCATTGAATTCTTTTCAAAATGATGATCATATGTCATATTTTCATTGAGCGGTTTAGGAGATATTCAGCTTTTTCACTTATTTCTAGTGCGCTATGATTTCCTGCTGAGGCAGGTCAAGGCACTCCAGTATTTTTATTATTTTACACAGTCAAAAATATAGTAAGCCTGGTTTGGAAAAATTATAATTCAGCTGACGGCCCTCAAAGCCTATAGTTATAAATAGTAACAAAAATGATACATATTTCAAAATATAATTAAAACGCTTTTGTGCAAAATAATTTCATATCAAAGCGCAAGGCCAACTTGATTTGCATAGTATAAGACAACAAAACTATAGGAGCATTGAAGTAGCATTTGACCGCAAGGCTTTCACGTCAATGGCGCATGACGTCATTCAACGTACACTAGGCAAAAATAAAAAACTTTAAATATCTCCGAAACCGCTCAATCAAACTATGACATATGATACATCATTTTGAAAAGAATTCAATGACGAATTCGAAAATTAATTAAAATATAGGCCCTTCCATAAGAAAAAATGCAACTTTATGTCATATCTCAAAAACTAAAAGTGACAGTTAAAATTTAATTTAGCGGGTGAATTCCTTGTGACAAAGTCTATAAAATTGCAATTTAATCTAAATCAATATTTCCAATAATAACGAAGTTATAGACCCCCCTCCAAAATGCATACTTTTCAAAAAGCCCCCGTAGCTCAAAGACGAGACGATATTTCAAAATGCGGTTTTCACTATAAGTCTTCTCTTGAAATTTGAGCCTCGCAATGCGTGGTCAGTTTTTCTCTGTCTCCCCTAGAAGTACCTTAAACCCTGTAAAAGTGTCCAATTTGGGACACCCTGTACATGAATTATGTGTAGAATTTTCTGAATAATCCAACAAATAAATAATATTCAGGGGATTGCATTTAAAATCAGAAAGTTGGTATTGGACACTGTCACACGACACACCCTATATATTTTTTAAATGCGCATTTAAAAATAATAATCGACGTGTCCAAGCGTTTTTCCCAACAAGTCCTTATTTATTCGTTGTCTATTTTATTCCATTTGGTTGTTCCACACTGTATACCTAGGGCGCGAAAACTAACCTTTGTAAAAAAAATTACTTAAGTTTCTTTGTTTCGGAAATAACGTTTCTCATTTTAATCGCTAACTGAAAGCTACTTAAAAAAGTTATTATTATTAAATTATGAAAACTCTAATTTTCTCCGTTATTAGCAAAACCTATCTAAAGGGATACAAACCATCCCGTTCTTTTGTTAATAATATTCGACCGAAACTCAAACAGAACTTGACAGAACGGAATATAGAGGTGTATAATAGAGCTCAAAATGCTTTGTTAAAGTCCTTTGCTTTAACCGAAATCGGCTATATTGCAGGCATGTTTACTTGGGCTTCTCCAAACTGGGTCTACTGCTCCTACCATATATAACCTTTAGACCCGAAAACTTGATGAATAAAAGTAAAATGAATAATAGTTACGTTCCATCAGGCCGTCCAGCAGTCATAAAACCGCCCGAAAAATCCTATTTGCATTCCAGGTCGACATTGTACTGTTATCGGACTGTCAGTTTTCCGTTCCATCAAGCCACTGAAACCTGCTTCGGACTCCTCTGAAATACAAGGATTGAAGACAGGCGTATTAGAAATGATTGCTCTCTCTCTCTCTCTCTCTCTCTTTTCTTTGTCTGTGTTTATCATATGTTGCACTGGAAAAATTGTATGTAAAACACACACATTTCTAGTTTACATCACCTGAGATAAAAATATATCATAAAATTACATTAAATTTACATTTGTCTGAAAAAATTCAAAAACCAGTAAATAACCCACAAAATTAAAATTTTTGTCAAAATAAATTGAGTTTCACATCCAATTTTACCACATGACCGGGTAAGCCACGTACCTAAATAAAAAAAAATTGTGCACCATCTGCAGGATTGCTACTTTTTGTTACTACGGGACTGCGGAATGTTGTAGATATACCACAGGGAAAAAAGCTATACTGACCATAGGGTAGCCTGCTTAGAAAAATAAAAACTAGTTTAGCAGGTGATTGGTTAGGAATTGAAACATAAGGGTTTACCCTGATTGCAGCCAATCCCGGTGACCTGTGAACTAAATGTTAAAAGAAAAAGGGTAACACCGGATGTGAATTTTACACCAGATTTATCGGAAGAACAAACGACTTCACTTTAAGGCATCGACATTAAGGTCATTAACTATATATACCTACCATAAGTACAAGCTACAAATTGTGATTTTCCTAACTTCTTAGAACTATCACGATCTCTATTTCCTAAAAATGAATAAAATCACAAACATTTTGTGAATATTAAGGCTTTTTATAATATGTAGGTAATTTCACAAACATTTTGTAAAAATCAAATTACAAAATACAAATAAATAAATACATAAATTTCACATAAAATATTTTTTCACAAGTTTCGCCCAAAAATATCGTCGTTGATCTTACAAACTGACGTATCTCAAAAAAATGCAGTTTTGAGAAAAGACCATAATAATATATATATAAATCCAATAGAAACTTTCCCCAAAACTTGAAATTGCTGTCTTGTAAAACTACAATAAATGAGTTACGTCAGTTTGTAAGATCAACGACGATATGTGCTAATGCAAGTTTGTTTTAATGTTTTGTATATTTAGTTTATTATACACTCTGTAGTGGTTTATAGTTTGTGAATATAAATTAAATTAATGTAATTTTATCTACATTTTAAAGGACTAAAATTAAAAATATATTATGATAATCCTATGTAATTGTGTAATCCTTTCTGTTCAACTTATAAATTTCGTGTTCTCGAATTTATACGTTGGAAAAAGGTCCTTGCAATACCACATAAAAACAAAACATTATGTAGGATTTAAATTTAAAAAATAGTCTATTTTTAGTTTTAAGTTTATCTGGAATAGGAGTGTGCGATTCTGGAATTAAAATTTAGAACTGCTGTTATTTTGATCTATGGAACGCCGATTTTAACCTCATTTTGTCTCTCTATCTGTTTATTTACCCTTTTAACTGACGTTTACAGTTTGTAGCATAAAAAGGTTTGAGAGTAAGAAAATTATCTTTTCTACTCTCTCTCGCAACCTTTCCTTTTTTTCTACTTCCTTTTAAGTTCAAAATTTATAAAAAAAAAAATAAAAAATTATAGAAACCAAGGACACCAATTAGACTAAAATACAACTTTTATTAATAAAAAATAAATCTTATAAATCTGTGATCCTTTTTTTTATAGACCTACAACTAACTGAGAGTATGCCTATTTTAAAATGCCTCGCTTGTCAAAAACATAAAAAAATAGGTACTACTAGAACCCGACCCAATCCACTGTGGCAAAAATTATACACTCTTAGATAACTCCTAATTCATCTATATCGGTGTTTTGATTAGAAAAACTGGCTTTTGTCTTTTCATAACCCCAAAAATTGGTGACATTGGTACCTACTTGCTACTTATCTTAAGTTCGTTGAGGAGCTTCAAATTCAGCTAAGCTGCATGTCGTTTCCAACATATTTATGTCCCCCGTATGGTACCGGTGGTGTCTTGTTGTATCAAAGATTCAGTCCCAGCTTGTTCGCAGAGAATAGGAGAATAATAAGTGGTAGTTCATAGTCTTGTAGAAATGATGTTAGTGGTGGTATTAAAGTTTGCAGTGGTCTCAATTTCGCATTGCTATAGTATAGAAGTACTCTTGCCCTGCGGTGAGTGCCTAGGGTTCTAAAAAACCCCTCAGATATGGTGATGCACAGGAAGATAGAATTCATATCTCAACCCTCGTCTCGAGAAAATATTACCTCCCACCGTTATTAAGATAAATTTCCCCAAAATCAAGAATTGACAATAAAATAATTTTCATTATCCAAATCCTTAAGGATAAAGCAAGATCAAATACCCTACTCTATCCGCACTCAAAGTACTATCCTTTAATTTTTCCAATGCTTTTATGTATACTTCCCTAGTACCAGGTTTCTAGGTGAGATAGAATTTAATACCAACTGTGATGTATACTTTTAAAATAAAATTCTTTGGAAATTTAAGTTAAAATTGATGTATCATAACCTAATATCAACTTTTAATAGATTATAATAATAAAAAATTCAGGCCTAAATTAAGATTTCTCTAATTCAATAAAATTCATTGTCATAAGCAAGATCCCTTTTAAAAAAATGAGTTCTAATTTATATAACATAACCTAAGATCGACTTTTGTAGGTTATTATCATAAAAAATTCAGGCCCAAGTTAATATGTCCCTAGATTAGTATAAACTGGTTGTTATATTAAAAACAGTGAACAGGAAAACCAGCTAGCAAGCTCAAAAATCATAGTTGTTCTTTCTGTCTTCAAGCCCCAGCGACCCTCCAAGACGCTAATTCATTTAAGGTCAGTTCTTTTCTGCTTCACAATTCTCAAACACCCTCTTAATTAATTTTTGTTTTGGAATTGACCTCGATTTTTTTAGAGTTAGTTGGTTCCCTTTCTTATGCCTTTACTAAAAATTCCGAAAAAAATAACCCGTATGATGTCTATGAATTTGATAAGAAAACCCCAAAGAGATTCCCTCCATCTCCAAAAAAAACTCAAGGTTTGGATTAAAATTCAAAAAAATTTTTTACTATAATTTTGCTTGCCCGCTGAATTCACTATTAGCATGGATCAATTAGAAATAAGACTAGATGTCCTAATATACATAAATCAAAATCAGATGCCCTAAAAAATATCAATAATATATTATTATTATGTCTCGCTAGAGACTTGTTTTTAATAACAAAAACATTTATAAAAGTTTATACCAAAAAAATAGTTTTTTCTAAAAAAAAATGACCGACTAATTTTTTTCCAAATAATTTTTATTTCAGTTAATTGCTCTCGTTCTAATACACGACTTTACTTTAAAAATTATTATAAAAAAAGTAAAAAAAAATGTCAAATTTGATTCTACGTATCTCGAAAATGAAAGAGTTTTGACCCATGCATTATAGGAACTTTTTTATTAGACATGACCTCCTCTATCACCTGTTGTCTTATGGCCCCTAAGTTATGGGACACCCTGTATATATCGTATTTGGTTTTTTCCTTAAGCCGATAGAAAAAATAGGGTAATAATAATGAGTTATCCGTACTTGTTAGATAATTACTACTAATTACCCGAAAAAGCGACGACACCAAAATTGGTTTTGGTAGTGTTTTAAGGAACAGGAATATTTTTATTTTGTTCCTATGGTGATTTAAAACAAGGCAACTAAAATTGATTTTTTCCTAACAACCTTATTTTCTGCACGAGACTACCTCGTTGACTGCATGACGCGACCTAAGTGCGGTCAAGCAGTCGTGTGTGAAAAATAACTTTCCGAATACGTTATATAATTTTATTACAAGTGATTTGCATTTAGTTACTTCTACAAACGAATGTAACTAAACTTGTGCAATAAACTTGTTTTAATATTGCGGTGCACAAAAATTTATGAGATCAACTTGTTTTGACATAACGGTGCATAAAATAATTTTCGCACTAGAACGGAAAAAAATTTTACACCAGTGCCCCAAACTAAAATTTTTACACTGTTATCAATATGCAAAATCATCTTTTCGTAAAATTATATAAACACATTTTATATAGTTTCTCTTTATTTTATGAAAAATTATAGCAGACTTCTGATAAATTTAAATATTAAATAAAAATTAAATAATCAACTAGCTAAGCTAACTTCTTTTTTTTTATATGTTTTTACTAATGTGAAATGTCAGACTTTTAAGTCTAGAATGCGCGCAGAAAAGTGGAGTTTTTCACATTCTAGTAGAAAATAGTAATATAACAAGTGCAAAAAATATCACTTTGCTGCAAGTAATTGCAGATGGCCGAACGACGCGCTTAAATGATTTGGGCCAGCAATCAAGTAAACCAAAATTTGACAAAAATTTATTTATATTAAATTTTGACAACGTATAGTGTTTTGAATGACAGCTTTGTTTTTGTTTTTTGTCATGGTGTTTTTTTTGCACTAATGTGAAATAGTGTTTTTTTCCTCAGAACCTATTTTTATAGTTTTCCTCGGGCGTGACGAGAGCGGAAACTAGGTCTGGAGTCGAAATGAGAGCGTAATGCACAGTGGTTTATTCAAAAATTTTCAATTTGGATTGATGTAGCCACAAATGCGTTACCTACTATTATTATTTTAAATCACAGAACATCCAAGTTTTAAAAGGTTAAGCGCTATTTTGAGATATCAATATGGTTAAGCGGTATTTTATTTGTTTAGCCAAAAGAGGCCTGAAAATCACTTACAACATTGTTTCAGTATAGAGAGTTGTCAAAAACAAAGGATAAAAATATAATTAGCTGGCGCACCCAGAAGGGGGACTCGGGGTCCGGCCACCTCCAAGTGCCTCCGAGACGATCAATTAAATTGATAATCGCGATTGACAATCGGTCTCATTGATTGATCGTGTCGGAAACGATTGATGCGATTGATCAATGGATTAACGACGATTGAAGGATTTTTGATTGAAGTACATTGAGGGGTGTGATTGACGCTCGCAATTGATCATCGAAGCGATTGACAATCGTTCGAACAGTTATTCACAGCCACGATAATGGATATTAATTAATAGTCCTGTATCGCGATCACCCAGAGATGTGAAAAGTAAATTCGAAGAACTTTTAGTAAATGTTCATGGGTTTCTCAGTTTATACCACTCTTTCGACCAGCGTCGCCTCCCCTTTTTTTTGTCTTGGATTTTTTTTGGCCGTATACCGCCAAAGTTAAGGCCAAAAAGTCCAAATCGACATTGGAAACCATACCGTTCACAAACAATAAACGACTGGAGAGATTCACTAAACTGACGATTGATAAAACATTGATGTGTTCATTGAAGCCTCATCAATCGCGATTGTCATTTTAATTGTCAATTTAATTGATCGTCTCGGGGGCGCTTAAGAATTTTTAGATATAAATAGCACAAAATACGGCATCATGGGCTCTCGCCCTACGCGCCAAGACATATTCCTGGGTGCGCCACTAATTAAAGCAAACTAAAAAATCAAACTACAAATATTATTTTTAGGTTTCCAAGAGCTCCTGTTATACGAACAGCTTGGATATGTTTTTGTGGTTTAAATGAAACAACTGATGATGTAAAAAGTTTATGTTGACTTTGCAGTTGACATAGTAACGCGAGCAGTCTAAATTGATAGGAAAATCAAGTGACATGAATGCTCTCGAAAAGCAACGAAGTTCGCTCAATTGTTTTATTTTTTTTTAATAATTACTAAAACGTCCCAAAATATTTAAAAAAAACACATTAAATAACATGAAAAACCTTTATTTTTGAGTAGTATTTTGCCCAGAAAACATTAAAATATTTAAAAATACCGTTTTAAAAGGATAATTCCACGAATCAAAAATCGTGCGGGAACGGAATTTGCTGGTTTCGGTGTGGTTTTTTGTGACTAGTTTATTTATTATTTTGTCTTTCTTATTTTTTTCTTCGATTTGCATATCTCAGAAATCTCACCACGGCTTTGGTACATAGGCTGAAATAAGCTTTCGATGCCAAGCAAGAGGCACAAACAAGCCACGTCTTTGCTGTAATCTGCCACAAACCTAGAATGGTTTCATTATTTTCAATCAACTCACTTAAGGCATGCGCAGACACATTATTTGTCCCGATAAGCATAGGCAGTCCATGTGAAAGATAGATTCGTGCACACTCGATATTTATTTTCTATAAACTTTTCATCACACTTTGAAAGTTATCGTTACTTGCTTAGAAACTTAAAAAAATAGTTGTGGTATACATGGTGTCCTATAATAGGGTAATAATAATGAGTTATCCGTACTTGTTAGATAATTACTACTAATTACCCGAAAAAGCGACGACACCAAAATTGGTTTTGGTAGTGTTTTAAGGAACAGGAATATTTTTATTTTGTTCCTATGGTGATTTAAAACAAGGCAACTAAAATTGATTTTTTCCTAACAACCTTATTTTCTGCACGAGACTACCTCGTTGACTGCATGACGCGACCTAAGTGCGGTCAAGCAGTCGTGTGTGAAAAATAACTTTCCGAATACGTTATATAATTTTATTACAAGTGATTTGCATTTAGTTACTTCTACAAACGAATGTAACTAAACTTGTGCAATAAACTTGTTTTAATATTGCGGTGCACAAAAATTTATGAGATCAACTTGTTTTGACATAACGGTGCATAAAATAATTTTCGCACTAGAACGGAAAAAAATTTTACACCAGTGCCCCAAACTAAAATTTTTACACTGTTATCAATATGCAAAATCATCTTTTCGTAAAATTATATAAACACATTTTATATAGTTTCTCTTTATTTTATGAAAAATTATAGCAGACTTCTGATAAATTTAAATATTAAATAAAAATTAAATAATAAACTAGCTAAGCTAACTTCTTTTTTTTTATATGTTTTTACTAATGTGAAATGTCAGACTTTTAAGTCTAGAATGCGCGCAGAAAAGTGGAGTTTTTCACATTCTAGTAGAAAATAGTAATATAACAAGTGCAAAAAATATCACTTTGCTGCAAGTAATTGCAGATGGCCGAACGACGCGCTTAAATGATTTGGGCCAGCAATCAAGTAAACCAAAATTTGACAAAAATTTATTTATATTAAATTTTGACAACGCATAGTGTTTTGAATGACAGCTTTGTTTTTGTTTTTTGTCATGGTGTTTTTTTTGCACTAGTGTGAAATAGTGTTTTTTTCCTCAGAACCTATTTTTATAGTTTTCCTCGGGCGTGACGAGAGCGGAAACTAGGTCTGGAGTCGAAATGAGAGCGTAATGCATAGTGGTTTATTCAAAAATTTTCAATTGGGATTGATGTAGCCACAAATGCGTTACCTACTATTATTATTTTAAATCACAGAACATCCAAGTTTTAAAAGGTTAAGCGCTATTTTGAGATATCAATATGGTTAAGCGGTATTTTATTTGTTTAGCCAAAAGAGGCCTGAAAATCACTTACAACATTGTTTCAGTATAGAGAGTTGTCAAAAACAAAGGATAAAAATATAATTAGCTGGCGCACCCAGAAGGGGGACTCGGGGTCCGGCCACCTCCAAGTGCCTCCGAGACGATCAATTAAATTGATAATCGCGATTGACAATCGGTCTCATTGATTGATCGTGTCGGAAACGATTGATGCGATTGATCAATGGATTAACGACGATTGAAGGATTTTTGATTGAAGTACATTGAGGGGTGTGATTGACGCTCGCAATTGATCATCGAAGCGATTGACAATCGTTCGAACAGTTATTCACAGCCACGATAATGGATATTAATTAATAGTCCTGTATCGCGATCACCCAGAGATGTGAAAAGTAAATTCGAAGAACTTTTAGTAAATGTTCATGGGTTTCTCAGTTTATACCACTCTTTCGACCAGCGTCGCCTCCCCTTTTTTTTGTCTTGGATTTTTTTTGGCCGTATACCGCCAAAGTTAAGGCCAAAAAGTCCAAATCGACATTGGAAACCATACCGTTCACAAACAATAAACGACTGGAGAGATTCACTAAACTGACGATTGATAAAACATTGATGTGTTCATTGAAGCCTCATCAATCGCGATTGTCATTTTAATTGTCAATTTAATTGATCGTCTCGGGGGCGCTTAAGAATTTTTAGATATAAATAAGTAGTAGGTTTAAGCGGGTGCTGGACCACTTTTGAGGAGGGAATGACCTTGAATGACCTTAACGGTCGTTGCCTTGTTTTATGTAGAGACGAATAGTTTGAGTAGTATATTTGACCTTGAAAAGTTGTGAAGGTCATTATGTTGACCTTGAATGACCTTGACGATCGTTGCATTTTTTATATGTAGAGACGAATAGTTCGAGTAGTATTTTTGACCCTGAACAACCTTGACCTTGTCTGACCTTAAGCACAAAAAATACCTCTATCTTTGACTCTGATTTGTTTTACACTTTTAAAAGATTTACATTATCCCCACCCTAATAATTGTATTTAAACATATAAAAAGGAAAAACAAACCCACTTGAAGTATTAGTAGATTTCTGTATCTCAACGTGTCAAATCACTCTTTAAAATAAAAATAAAGAAAAAATAGTTTAATTTGTGGAAAAACAATAATTTAAAGGTAATAATATGGATATTTCAAAAATCAAACTTGAACAAATAAATTTCGAAATAAACAATGAAGCAAAACTTCAATTAAAATCTTTAGATTCATTAAAAGTTAATACCACATATGTTATTAAAGAAATGTGCACCATTGATACCCGTTATGGAAAATCTGTTTTAATAACATTGGCTGAAGATGCTGATGTATTTAAAACGTTTTTACCAAAACGTGTGCTTAAATCAATAGATGATGATTTTATCGATCTAGTTAATAAAAGTAATCAAAAATATACTCTAACCTATCTGGGGCAAAGTGAACCCACATACATCGGTGCAAAACGTAAATCCATATTTGAATTTGGAATATACTAAATTATCTTAAAATTATTGTGTGTTAAAATATAATTCTTAAAGTATTAAAAATATGAATCGTTTGGAAGAACAAATTCACGATTTACGATTCTGGTTGTTTGAGAAGTCGGACGAACTGATGGAGGGTGACCCTTCACTAAGAGATGTAGCTAGAGCAAATAATTTTATGGATGGTGTCATTCAATGCCAAATGTTTTTTATGGGTAACCAAACACTTCAAGAGTTTTGTAAAAATATGAGATGGCTGAATTTGTTGTACCTTCTGAGGCCATTGGAAGACATTCCACTGGAGCTACTCTTTCCACCGCTCGATGAAGATGAAGATGATGATAGTGGATTCAGTGAGAACGATGATTAAATATAAGACAATTATCAAAAATGTGTATTTATAATTAGTTTATGGATTGTAGTATGGATGTAGTTTTAAATTGATAAAAGCTGTAATAAAATATATTATAATAAGAAATGAAAAACTATTTTTTAATTGGATTTGTTTTATTGCAATATTATTTTTATCTTATTTTTTTACAAAATTTTATAATAAAGTAACAATATTAGTATAAAACACAAAATAAATATATTATAAAAATTAAGGAAGTGTAAAAAACCTATATTGATTTTCATTTGATGTGAATTTTAAAAAATATATTAAAATTCAAATATTTTTTTAAACGATATCCGACTTATTTATCCATGAATTATGTCTATCTGTAAAACCTAACCACTTAACAAAGTATTGCTCCAGTTTATTACACTTCCTTTTCTTAATAATTTTCTCCACTAAATATATTGATGGCACGCTGGTTTTCTGTAGCTCCATTTCATAAAAAGCACCAAGTATAGGTTCTCCGTCAAAACTTTCTATTTCATAAGTGGGTGGATTCGTTATATTTACTTTTACAATTTTAAATTGTTCCGCTGACCACGATGGTGTGTACCCTTTTTCAAAAATTGACTTATATTTGCTTATACGAACTACGTCTCCAACTTTGAATTTAATTTTTTTAGGTACCATTTTTATATTTTCAAATGCGGTAATTCTAGTGGTGGGTTTCACATCAATTGGTCTCATTTTAATAGTTGTGTGAATTGTTTTATTATATTTATCAACAACATCCTGTAAAATATGAAACCACTTATAGCTTCCTAATGTAGAGAATTCTTTATAAAGATTTGTTTTTAAAGTTTTGATTACTCTTTCCACAATGGCTGCCTTCTTTACACTATATGTGTGATAGTGATTTACAGACTTCTTTTTCATAAGTGCTTGAAAGTGTTTATTAAAAAATTCCGTTCCTTGATCAGATTGTATGTTATGGGGGTAATAACCAGCTTGCTTAAAAACATCCCGCATTGCTGCACATATTTCAAGTCCTGTTTTATTTTTTATTGGTCTAGCCCAGACAAATTTAGAAAAGCAATTTATGCATACTAAAATGTATCTATACCCCAAATTATATTTTGATAATTGTTGTATTTCAGCTAAATCAATCTGCCATAGATCCTTAAAACCTTTTATTAAGGTTTTTCTTCGCAGGAAATTTTTCCTTGCAGGTTTATATAGCTCATTAACCACTTGAACTTTTTGCTCACTAGCCATCGTTAAAATAAATACTTTATTTTTTCAATTCAAATGGGTGTATAATATTCTATGCGTCCATCTGACCAAATTATTGGTTACAAAGCGGATTCAAGTGGCTGATGTTTCAAAACTTTTCTTTCTATGGCACTCAATCTCCCATGTAAATTTAACAATAGTTTACCACTTGTCGATTGTTGCGTTTTTATTTTTTCTAAATTGGTTCTTACTGCATCAACAGATTCTGCTATAGCTAGCTTTAGTTCTTCAACTAGTTTGTTTATACGATTTTCCAGAAATTCTAGATTGATAGCGTCTTTATGATCTACAGCATCTGCTATATTACATAAACGTTTGTTCTCAATGTCGAAATCATTTTTAGCGGTCAACTTAAAACCATTACCCTTCAATCCTTTTATATATGTAATTTTGGAAGTTTTTTTTATACGACCAAACTTGTCAATCGTGTTCTTTACACCTCCCATGTTAGATAGTAACTGAACAATATATGCTACAATCAAAAAGTGAGTCCTAATATATAACCCCTTCTTCTCTTAATTCTTCAATTATAGACAAAATTTCACCATCATGACCAGTATGCCCAGCCATTTTTGAGCTCCATAATAATCGCAAGCGACTAACTAATTCTTTAGCAGTATTCCAATATACATAGTTTACTTTATTATTATTGAATTTTTTGAGATTTGAAATTTTATTTCTGGTAATACCAGAACCTTCTTTACTTCTGCCATGTTTCGGTGTTAGAAGTGGTTTTATAAAATTTGTAAATTTTACAGATCGGCTGGTATTTACCCCATATATTTTATTATATTCATTGTAATAGGCATTTGACAAATTAAGTATTTGCTTATAATCGCTGAGTGCTTTTGGGCTAATGTCGCCAATGTTTGACACACTTGGTTTTTTAAAAAATAACAAATCGTATAAATCACGATGAGCAGAAAATGCCCCAATCATATTTTTTTTACGCCAAAGAGTTATTAGTTTATCTGGAAATTTTATTGTAGCATTACCTATCTGAAAATTATCATTGTTGGAATTGTACCTAACACCATATATGGTGTCATAGATAGATGGGTTTGATTTAAGCCCCTCCATATAGATTGTAGATATAGAATTTAAATCTTCCCCAATATCTTGTCTCAGTGATTCATCCATAGCTTCATTGTTGACACTCTTTTTAGGTGATAAATGAGAACTTGCATCTGCATTAAATGATTTTTGACTTTGATTAGAGTATGAGGATATTGGTGTATCCGGCAAGGGTGGTGAAGCTGAGAGGTAAGATCCATGATGAGATTTATTTCCACCATCACCATCTTCCGAATCATCAACCATAACATTGGCTGCAACTCTCTTTGCTTTTTTTGCTTCCACAGCTATCAAAGGTGTTGCTATATTACTACTTGTCCTTTTTACAATTGCTGCATTTTTAAAATTTTCTGAAATTTTTGATAATGGTTTTGAGATGGGTTCATAAAATTTCTCAAGATTTGTTTGATTTTGCGACTCTTCATTTTTTAAAAATTTAAATTTTGTTCTTACTGCATCAGTCATAGCAACAAGATCACGTTTTAAATCGATCGATCGATCGATCGAATTTGACATATTTACAAATAAGATGTTTGCAGTTGTTCGTTCTAAAAGCAACTAAAGTTGTTGCTACACATTTATTAAACATATATGTAACTATCAAATCCTTTTCTATATCTGCCATTGTTTAAATCTGCATCTTTAACAATAACTAGAAAACCATATTTATCGTCCCAACATTTTCCACAGATTTCTTGAAACTTAGTAAAAGTAAAGTCTGGAGAAACGTGATCTGAAAAAATATGTCGCAGATTCATTTCATCTTGTTTAAATACTATTATGAAATTTGAATTATCTCGAACTAGCTGTTTTGGTACTCTAGAGTAAGTCTGTGCTAGGTAAAAACAATCTATATTTTTATGCCTCCCCATACTGTAGTATGATTTTATTACACTCTGACCATCGCAAATTACATCATCGAAAATAAATATCGAATTTGGTTTTGCCTCAGATGGTGTTATAACGCAGGATGTATCATTAAATGTGTAGTATCCAAGCCCCTCAATTGGCGATAAAATTTGCTTTAAAAATTCATATTTTGATTGAAACAATGATTTGGAGTATATATATACATTTTCAAATTTTAATCCTAGTGGGTGTGTAGTAAGAGTGATAAGCACATTGGTTTTACCACAATTTGATGGCCCAATTATTAATCCACGTATGGAATTGGGTAGTAAAGATCCATGACGTTGATATGTAATACCACAACCCGTCTTTTCATCCCAATTTATAATTGAGATTCTGTCTTGTTGCTGCACTATGCGCATTTTTATATGAACTATCTTTTAGTATTTAAGCTGACTTGTATTTATATCAAAATCAGTTCGATGTCATCTATCAACAGAAAAAGTTCAGTAAAAAAGGGGCGAGGCGTATTTAATTCACTTTTAAATAAACTTCCTGTAGAATTACACATCCCGGGTTATCAATATTGTGGTCCTGGAACTAAACTAAAGACAAGATTAGCGAGAGGTGATCCTGGAATAAATGCACTAGATAGAGCCTGCAAAAAACACGATATTAGTTACTCTATTAATTTGGATAATTTAGAAAAAAGACACAAATCTGATCGCGAACTAGAAGAAAGTGCGTGGCAAGTTGTTAAATCAAAAGACGCTGGAATAAAAGAGAAGGCTGCTGCTTACTTTGTTACAAATTCAATGAAAGTTAAGCGAAGAATTGGAATGGGGTTAAAAAAGATAAAATCGAAAACTCGAAAGGTGGCTTTTGGGTCTGCGATATGTCGAAACGTTCAAACAAAAATTAAATCGATCTTGAATCAAAATAAGGGGAAATTTC
Source organism: Aspidapion aeneum (assembly GCA_963576565.1). Classification (NCBI taxonomy): domain Eukaryota; kingdom Metazoa; phylum Arthropoda; class Insecta; order Coleoptera; family Brentidae; genus Aspidapion; species Aspidapion aeneum. The sequence continues at coordinate 113,267,859 of OY755039.1, forward strand.
AAGATATTTCAAAAATTTCAAAAATTGCTTTGATCGCAGCGCGTAAGCATTTAAAAGCTTCTGGTGGAAAAAAGAAGATTAAAACCCCAAGAGTAATTCCCATTCCTAAAATGGGGGGTATTTTACCTCTTATACCAATTTTTGCGGGGTTATCCGCCCTAGGATCATTAGCGGGTGGCGCTGCTGGTATAGTTAAAGCAATAAAAACCGTTAATCATCTTAAAAATAGTGTTGCTGGTGTTAAAAACTCTCAAATGCTTGTAGAAAGTAAAAAAGGGGGAGGTTTATACTTAAAACCGTATCGAACTGGGTTAGGACTTTATTTAACAAATCCAAAAAACTAGTAAAGCCCTTACCAGCAAGGGCATTATCAAATATTGATTTGGAAAGATATGCAAAACAATATCAAATTGCAAATTTCGTTGGTGTATTTATGAGAGATAGTCTTCCTAAAAGTGGACCTCGCAAAACTGAATCGGCCATCATAAACTTAGACAGTGTAAATGGACCGGGAACACATTGGGTTGCCTACAGAAAGAAAGCTAGAAAAGTAATTTATTATGATAGTTTTGGAAACTTACCCCCACCTTTGGAATTCATAGAATACATGTATAAAGGATGTAATTATGCCACAGAAATTTGGTATACATATAAAAACCAACAAAAATTTAATACAGTATATTGTGGTCAGCTGTGTCTACAGTTTCTCTTAAAAAATAACTTATTTTAGTAGTAATTTTAAAAAATGAATCGAAATAATTCCGAAAGTGAGTATGCAAAACTAAAAAAAATGTATAAATCACTAAAAGCATTTAGCAATGCAAAAAGTTTGCTACCGATGACGAGTGACGAACTATGTGGTTTACCTAAAGAAGTAATGATAGCATGTGCACCAAACGAAATAGCTTTGGTGTGGGAGAAGTTGCCAGAAGAAGTTAAAGAAGACATTGATATTTTAAAATATCAGTATTGCTACGACCATTACTCTACAAACAACTCTAACGATCAAATTGATGGTCCACCACCAAAAAAAATATTTTGTTGTATATGTAATGCAAACGGTTCAAAAGTGTCTAAATCTGAGGAAATTGTAGATTGTGACATTATATCCAGTTGTTGTAAGACACAGTAAAAAAAATGTCTTATACTTTTACATTAAGTGGTTATTCAAGTATTTTAAGTGCCAACTTCTATCCTCCTATAGAGACAAACAACAGAGAAAAATATGGACTGGGTCTTATAGGATTTTATTCATATAATTCAATTTTTAACATAGATGAAACTAACAATTGGTTTGGATTTAGTAAGCCAAACTGGGGAGGGCCAGTAATGTTAAAAATACCTCCTGGTGCATACGAAATAACCCAAATACATGATGCAATGCTTAAAGCTCTTCAAAAAGGTGCAAAAGATCTAGATGAAAATATTTTTAGCTTACGTGCAAACAATAGCACTTTGAAATGCGAAATTAAGTCAAAGTATGTACTTCACTTTAAGCACTACAACTCAATTGGACAGTTGTTGGGATTTGCAAATGAAGATCGACTAAAGCCCAATGAGATTCATGAATCTTCAACAATAGTTGATATTACAAAAGTTCGCATTATAAGAGTAGATTGCAATATAACAACCGGTGCATATTTAAATTCAGAACAGACGCACTCGATTTATGAATTTGACATTGATGTGGAACCTGGGTATAAGCTAACTAAAGAACCAACAAATATCATTTATATGCCAATTCAACCAGAGGGTCGTCAGTTTATCGACAACATTACACTAAGGATCGTGGATGATAGAGGAAAGCTCATTAATTTTCAAGGAGAAAAAATAATTGTTAAATTAGAGCTTAAAAGGTTATAACGAAAATGGGTTATTGTTTTGATCATCACAGCTATCCAGTGTCGCAAAAAAAAGATGTTAAGACTTATATTCCAAATAAAAACCGATGCAGAAGCAGTAGAAAAACCATTCATGTTAAAGACTTGTCAAGAGAAAGATCTAAATTGTCCACAGAAGAAAAAGTGTTTTTGAAATCACTTGGTTTACATTTAAAAAAAACTGTTTAAAATGATTTCAACTAGTGAAAAGTTAGAAGCATTTAATGAACCAATTTTTGAGAATTCAATTATAAGTCTGGAAGAGCATAGTTATAAACCCTATGGAACACCATCTTTTAAAAACTCAGATGAAATTCGTATCCCAATTCAATTTCAAGATCTAATTTTGGATGTTTCCGAAAGTTATATTTATATAGAAGGAAAGTTTACACCAAGTGATGCATCTAAAAGATGCTACTTATCAAATAATGCTCTTGCTTTTTTATTCGAAGAAATTCGGTATGAAATGGGTGGTGAACAAATTTGCGTTGTTCGAAAACCAGGAATTACTTCAGCACTAAAAACCATTGTTTCATTTGGAAGTAGTCAAGAAAAGCTTCTTTCAACATACGGTTGGGGTTTAACAGAAGTCAATCAATGCATATTGGACAAAACAAGTCATGTATTTAGTGGAAGACTCCCATTAAAATACTTGGTGGGATTTGCAGAGGACTATAGAAGGGGCATTTTTAATCAAAAACAAGAACTGATTCTCGTAATAGCTCACACCTTCAATAATTGTTATATTGGTGAAGTTGATGCGGAAATCTCCATAGATAAAATCGAATGGAAAATCCGGCACATAATTCCAGAGGATCGTCAAAGGATTAAAATTCTATCTAAAATTAATAAGGGTGGTAATAATGTTAATATCAAAGCTGCCTATCGCATGTGGGACCTATATGAATTGCCTCTTCTTCGGAGCACAGCTTCTGATACGTGGGCAGTAAGAAGTAGTACGAATTTGGAAAAACCACGATACATTATTATTGGATTTCAAAAAACTGAAAATTGCAATGCCAGAGACAAAGATGCAACAGAATTTATCTCTGCTGATTTGGCTGATATTAGATTATATATTAATTCGATAGTTTTCCCCTATGAAAGGTGGAGTCTCGATTTTTCAAAAAGATTATGCGGTCCTGCCTACTATGCATATCAAAATTTTCAAAGCAGTTACTATGGAAAAACATGTAATGAACCAATGCTTGATTTAAATAGTTTTATTCAAAACCCATTAATTGTTATTGATGCTTCGCATCAACAGGATTCAATAACTTCATCAACAGT